>ML799471.1:143809-189045 GCA_009831015.1 Picea engelmannii | reverse complement strand
AATATATTATATATTTTCCTATTAATGCCCCCGCCTCCCACCTTATATATAAGGTGGGAGGGGGGGCATTAATAGGAAAATATATTATATATTTTCCTATTAATACCCCTCTCCCACCTTATATATGAGGTGGGAGGGGGGGACATTAATAGGAAAATATATAATATATTTTCCTATTAATGCCCCCCTCCCACCCTCTATATAATTTATTTTAGAAATTAATTATTAATTATTTTACAAATAACTAACAAAGATTGCAACACACCAAGAGAATAATGTCAAATCAAAAGGATCTAAACCACTATAAAATTCATAAGAGGATATTAGAAAAATATATTGTTTTAGGGGAAAAAATATCGAATAATAAATATATTTGAAAAACCTAGACATATAATTTGTCACTTAATGGAATTTAGAACCGTACTAGTTGCTATAGAAAGTGCTTGGGAAGGTACTAGATGTTGAACGAAGCATAAATCATAAAGAAAGAATTGACCATTTAATAAACGAAGCATAAAAAGCATAAATCATAAAGAAGGAATTGACAATTTAATAAACTAAGCATAAATCATAAAAGTGTAAGAGTAACACGTGCACATCGTAAGGTAATAATCACATACATTTATCTATAATTTATAATAATATGCAACACATGACAATATCATAAAGACAATAATATTCTAATTAATTCATAATTAATTCATACGAAAGAAGACTAATTAATAAAGTCATCATAATGATATATATAAACTTGCATCATGCCTCTCAATTGATTCATTAATAACTAATTAACCATTTCACTAATCAAAATGAGTGGAACCACATTTCTGATATCATTAATAACTTTGATCATCTTAAATAGTGGGTATGTTGAGCATCTCAATGCTAAAATTTGATGACAAGGTTATATCATCTAGAATTGAGAAAGCACATATAAGTGTAGTTCCATTGAAAATGGCATGTGAAAGATTTATTGATTTTAAAACAATGACATATTAAAGTTTAAGTTTGAATTATGGTTACACTAAGCATAGAGAATATAAGGAGATTTTTTTTGTAGATGGAATCATGATATATATTAATGTGAGTGCCCTCTTAATATGTTGATTTGCAATGACTATGTTACCAAATGGGTTGAAGCCAAAGTATTTATAAGGGTCATAGAATAAGTAATAGCATATTTTTTTTTATGAGGAGATTTTTGTCCACTTTGGTGTACCATGAGAAATTGGTATAGATTAAGGAACCCAATTTACTTCCAAACTCATTTAGGTCATCACTAAATAGTATTAAATTCAGCACAATACATCTACACCATATCGTTCCCAAGCCAATGGGAAAGTGGAAGTCACCAACAAAGTTATGGAATCCATATTGACCAAGACAGTGCAAATTCATCGCAAGGATTGGGCCAACAGGATTCTAGAAGCTCTATGGGCTTACTGAACCACATTGGGGCCCACAAACCTTTTGGTGTTTCATCTTCTAGGGTTAGGGTTTTCTCATTGATGCTTTATTTTAAAGGGCCTTTTCGGCCTATTTGTAATCATCTTCGTGCAAATGAGCATAGTCGACACATCTCTTTCCGCATGGATAAGCTACCATCATTCTAGCTAGCATGTGTGCTTTGTAGTTTATAGTCTTTTATATTCCATTCATTAATAGAATATGAGTTTAATTGTATTACTATGTTTCTTGCAATATCTTTGTGTGTTCCCTTGTTATATTTCTACCTTCATTTCATTCACAGCATAATCTGGATCAATGGTATCAAAGTAGTCTGCTCTTTGTTGTTTCTCGGTGCATGTCCCCAACGAGGTCATGCTATCGATAGTTGGGTCTTGAACTGGTTGAGCTTGGGGAAGAACACTCCCGCGGGCCCAAGAAACCTCCCATGGAAGAAGAAAATAGAGATGATGGAGAAGGAGATCATATCAAATTGTTGTTCGAGGAAGCCCTTGTGCAATAGAGGAATGAAATGATGGATAATTTCATCCAGATCCTTCAACAACTTCCCACAACAATGGAGGCACCTTCAACTAACTGTCACTTTAGAGGTGCGATGCTCTTCAAGGTACAATTTAAATTTGATATTCCTTTATTTGAAGGCCAAATAAATGTCGACGCTTTGGAAAAATGGTTAAGTCTGCTAGAGGGTTTTTTCTATGTCCAAAATTTTTCCAACAATGAAAAAATCACCTTCTTGTTCCTTAAATCCCTTCTCCATGTCAGAGATTGGTGGGAAACTTAATGTGAGCAACATGTTGGAGATGAGTCTGCAAGTTTTGGGCCCAAACCCACTTGGTCAATTTTTGTTGATTCCCTCAAGGACCAATACTACCATGTTGGAAACTACGATGACTAGTACATGAGATGGACAACTTTGTGTCAGAATAGAGATCAGACAATGTTGAAGCACACCAACATCTTTTATACCTTGCGCACAAAGTTGGGTATTGAAGACTTCAAGTGGCACCTAGTTCTTAAGTACCACACTAGCCTACATAGGTACATCCAAATAGATATGGAGTTCATGGACATCTCTTCACTAGGAGGCACTTACCGATATCCTATCAAGATTGAGAAAGAGTCCAAACAAAAGAATAAGTGAGATTTCATATCTACAAACCCATCACAGAAGAAGCAAAGTAAAAGTGGCCTTAACTCCCAAAACAAAGGATAGAGAAAGGATGTCCAACCCCAGGACAACTAGTCCAAGCCACAAGAAAAGAAGGGTAATGGGAATTCAAAGGACACTAGAAATTAGTGTGAGTTTCACAAAATCCCTTGGCACAACACTGATGAATGTTGCTCCAAACAATCATTATTGGTTGAGATGAAAGCCTCATAATCATATTTTGGCTCAGACTCTGATTTGAAACTGGATAGGGGAAAATGGATCATTGACGTTGAACCTAGTGTCACCATCGCTACCACAAAGGTCCAACCAGAGGAACCATAGGATCCTAAAGAAGGGGAATGCCTCTTCCACTCACAGTTGTGGGTGAAGAGGACCCCACTCCATTTCATTATTGACAATGGTAACCAAAAGAACCTAATCTCAGCAGAGGTCATTAAGAGGTTTAACCTAACAATGATGATGCACCCTCATTCATACACCATCGGTTGGCTCAACCAAGGAAAATACATTCATGTCATCCAACAATGTCACTTGCACTACGACATCAAGCCCTTCAAAGATGAGGTATCGTGTGATGTTTCCCCACTTGAAATTTGTGATGTTATTTTAGGACAACCACATATGTGGAAGCATCATATTGTTTATGAATTTAGGCCATGTAGTGTCATTATTACTTTGGGAGGTCAACTGTACAGGGTACCAGAGGTAGTCCCAACTATTGTGATCTCTTTGATCTCCGTGAAGCAGTGCACAAAGGTGATCTCTTAGACCGGGAGATTTGTCCTCTTTATCTCTGGTTGGAAGGTGAATGGGATATCATTGCAGCTGCCAAAACCTCTGCAGAAGGTCCTTCTATACAACAGAAGTTGGTGGAAAATATAGTAGAAGAACACAAAGATATCTTTCCCTCACCTACTGGGGTGCCTTTGCACTATCAGGTAAATCACTTAATTGATTTGACACCCATTGCCCCTTTATCTAACGACCCTATATATAGGCACTCTATTATGGATAATGAATAAATCAAATGTAAGATCTAAGAGCTAATTTTTAAGGGCCACATTAAACCAAGCTCCTCACCTTGTGGGATCCCAATTGTTCTGGTTCAGAAGAAGGATGAAACATTGCGACTTTGTATTGATTACATATCCATGAACAAGATCACAATCAAGAACCGATACCCAAACACCCATATTGATGAAATTCTATATCAACTCAAGTCATGCTACCACCAGGTGTTGATTGAGAAAATGGATGTGTGGAAGAAAACCTTCAAGTCTAAAGAAGGTCTCTTCGAGTGGTTGGTCATGCATTTTGTCTTGACAAATGCCCCTTCCACGTTCATGTGGATGATGGATGATACATTGTGTCCATTCAAAAACTCTTTTGTGGTCATGTATCTAGATGACATCCTCATCTTTAGCAAAACCTAGGAGGAACATTTGAAGCATATTCAGCAGGTATTGAGCACCCTGCAATAGCACAAGTTTTATGCCAATTTGGAGAAGTGTTCCTTCGGCATGCAGAGAATTCAATATTTGGGATACATCGTGGAAAATCAGGGTGTGCATGTGGATCTAGCCAATATCCAAGTCATTCACGATTGGTCGGCCCTAGAGACACTAACCGAGCTCCGCAACTTCTTGGGCCTCACCAACTTCTACCGCAGGTTTGTGTTGGGGTTCTCTCATATCGCTTGGGCCCTAAGTCAGTTGACCAAGGGTGGAGCCAAGCCCAAGTTTCTTTGGGCTACGTCACAACATAAAGCATTCAAGAATTTGAAATTCCACCTTTTCTTAGCACCAATACTTATTATTCATGACCTGCAACAACCATTTGAGATTGAGACAGATGCGTCATATTATGCCATCGATGCAGTCCTCACTCAAAATGGGCATTCGGTGTCCTATCATAGTGAAACACTATCTGATGTTGTTCATGGATACCCCACCTATGAAAAATATATGTACTCCATTGTGCAGGCATGTCGATAATGGAAGCATTACATTCTGGGAAAGGAAATGATCATCCACACTTATCATAGGCCTCTCTAATTCATGTAGACACAAGGAAAGTTATAGAATGATTGACATCAGAAGTGGTCCATGCACCTGCATCAATTCCACTTCAACATCGAATACAAGAAAGGGAAACACCACTCATTTTGCAGACTGCCTAAGTCGACCCCTGCTTGTGATGCTAACCACATTTATTAACTCTTGTGGGCATGAGACCTCCGAGTGGCGACAATTATACAACAATGACTCTGACTTTGTTACTACCTATCAGACATTGAGCATAGGCAAACCAATTCCAAACTTTCATCACTAGAATGGACTATTATTCCACGTGAGCCATCTATGTGTTCCTTTAAGCGAGTGTGCAAAGATGATTTGGGAAGATCATTATAGATGAGTGGTAGGACACTTTCGCATGGAAAAAATAATGGCAGTACTAAAAAATATTTTTTATTGGTCGAAGCTTCAACAAGATTTCAGAAAGTATATCAGATCATGCACTATCTGCACCATTTCCAAACCTGGCATTAAGAAACAGGGGCTATACACCCCTCTTCCTACTCCTGATAGGCCTTGGGAGTCCATCTCAATGGACTACATGTTCGTTCTACCTTCAACCAAGCATGGCAATGACTGTGTCTTCATGGTCATTGATCGATTCTATAATATGGTAGTTTTGACACCTTGCAAGAAGAGTATCACAGTCGAGGCCACTACTAAGCTCTTCTTTGAGCATGTTTGCATTCATTTGGGTTCCCACGAACTATTGTTTCAGATTGAGAAAATAGGTTCATAAGTAATTTCTGGTCCATCCTATGGTCAATGATGGACACCAAGCTAACCAAATCGATTGCCTTCCACCCACAGACTAATGGAAAAATAGAGGTATTCAAAAGGATGATTTTTCATATCCCGGGGATGTAAAATTCCAAACATCCACGCACATGGGATGAGATCCTTCCTTATGTTCAACACCGCTACAAAAAATCCCTCCACAACTCTATTGGCCACAACCCTTTTCAAGTCTGCTTGGGGTTTCATCCATTGGCCCTCATTGACATAGCTCTGCCCATTGCATTTGCAAAGGAAGAGTCCTCCCATGCTCATACCGACACTGATTGAGAAACCAAATTTTTGGAATGGATCTAGCACCTCCAACAAAAATTTCATGATATTTTGCAGAAATCCATCGTCAAGTACAAGCAGCGCCATGATAAATATTGGGTACAACACAAGTTTCAGGTGGGAGATAAGGTATGGTTTCATCTACAGAGAGACTCACAAGACCCTACAGAAAGTTTCACCCACTCTGATATGGGCCTTACACCATCACCGCTACAACAAATCCCTCCACAGCTCTATTCGCCACAACCCTTTTCAAGTCTGCTTGGGGTTTCATCCATTGGCCCACATTGACGTAGCTCTTCCCATTGCAGTTGAAAAGGAAGATTCCTCCCATGCTCAGACTAGCGTTGATTGATCAACCAAATTTTTTGAATGGATCTAGCACCTCCAACAACAATTTCATGATATTTTGCAGAAATCCATCGTCAAGTACAAGCAACGCCATGATAAACATTGGGTACCACACAAGTTTCAGGTGGGAGATAAGGTATGGTTTCATTTGCAGAGAGCCTCACAAGACCCTACCAAAAGTTTCACCCACTCTTATATGGTCCTTACACCATCACCAAGGTTTTGGGTGAGAATGCTTTTGAATTAAGTATTCCCCCTTTCCTTGGCTTGCACCCCGTATTTAATGTGGAACTTCTTCGACCATATTTTCCACCTATCTTGTACACTTTAGACGTGGCTGAGCACTTGGACCCTACAGAACTCAATCCCAACTGCATTGATAAGGTGGCAATTGGTTGACTCATGGACACTGAGACGAAGGGCGCTCACTAGCAAAACATCCAACTTTATCGGGTCATCGAAATAGGGAAGCTTCTTCCCCAGGGCAAGTGGCTCACCAAGAGTTAGATTCAACAGAAGTTTCCCCATCTAATGGAGGAACTTGACACAATGGGGACCATTTCTTCCTAAGGGAGGAGGAATGATATAAGTGGATACCAGTGGCCACCCACATGTTCTAATAATTCTGAATGGTTCCATACCTTGACATTTTTTCTACAGTTTTTTGGGTCCCAAACTTCTGTGGTCATTTTGAGGCCCTAAACGACGTTTTTTTTTCACAATAGAACCCAATATAAACATGAAATCGGATATTGGGCCATTTGGAATGTGTAATTCTTTGCTACTCCTTTCCGATGGTTTATCAAGCACCCCAAATGAATATCATCCGAAAAAAATATGCCCCCGAGAAGTTGACGTATCAACTAACGACATCAGGGCCCACAAAAATTTTGGTGTTTCATCTTCTAGGGTTAGGGTTTTCGATGTTTAGGGTTTTTTCATTGATGCTTTATGTTAAAATTCATTTTCAGCCTCTTTGTAATCATCTTCTTGCAAATGAGCATAGTCGACTCATCTCTTTCCTTAGGGATAAGATACCACCATTCTAGCTAGCTTGTGTGATTTGCAATTTACAGTCTTTTGTATTCCTTTCATTAATAGAATATGAGTTTAACTGCATTACTATATTTCTTGCAATATCTATGTGTGTTTCCTTGTTATATTTCTACCTTCATTTCACTCTCATCATAATCTGGATCATTGTGTATGGTAAGCATGTAGTACTTCCCATTGAGTTTTAAATAAAGACACTAAGAACTACATTGTAGGTGGGATTGGATATCTTAGAATCACAAAAGCATTACCTAGACCATATCAATGAACTTTATCAAAATCATCAGGATGCCTAGTGTTATTGGATAAATCTGTAGGTGCGGACACTAACCGATCTCCCTAGATCCACCTGGATCTAGAACAAAGTAAGACATGACATGACTCTTTCCCTAGGTTTTGACCATTGAATTAACTAGGAGACAAGAACAAATGACATACCTTATTATCGCTTCCTATGGTCTTTGTTGCTCTCGCTTCGCTCCAGTGCTCTCGTGCAGTCAAGACCAAGACAACACAAACCAACCAAAGTGAAGATAGCACAATCTATTCAACAGTCAACCTATGTATACGATCAAGGAATTATACAATAAAGTGGAAATAGCTTTATGGGAAAGGGACATGCCACTGTATCATATTAATGGAAAGTAAAGATTACAACATGAACCTTGATGTTGCAAACTTCCTTTCGATGGCCCTTGGCTTTGACACACACACTTGCTCAATCCTTGCATGAATAAGATCAAATCATCTTGATAGACTTGCTAGAGTCTCCAAGCTGTTGTTCAATGCTAAGTCCTTCACACAATTCTTTCACCAATTCTCCAATGAATCTTGCTTAACCTTTTCCATGAGAATTCCCTCAATATATAGAAGAGAATGAATTAGTTACTTGGATAAGAATGATCCCAAAATATCAGGGAATCCAATACTAGGATAACCATTCGAATGCCAACCCATCCTTCTAGAAGATTCCCTTCTAGAAGCTTCGAGAATTCATCTTTTTCCTTGCTTTAGGAAGAGTTCGCACCCTAGCAGTTCAACACAGTGCGAGAAGTTCACACCCTGGATTAAGGCAGCCTGCGAGAATGGGTCATTCTCGCAGCCAAATATACTAGCAGCCTGTGAACCCTCTTCAAAAATGAGTTTTCTTGGAAGAGATGAAAGTAACTTTTCTCAGGTAAAAGTTCTTATGAAGAGCCTGAGTACACCATCATTAATACATCATCATGACGACCAAAATCATGGGTAACACCTAGCACCAAACCTTTATTGTTCAATGACAGAGGGACAAATGGCATGAAAATTTCATTAAGAAGAAGAAGTTACAGGCTAGAGACTGGGCCCTTTTGTATGATTCCAGGTTCAAATATTTTAAAGGAAAGTTTTGCATTGGTTGGCTAGGGCCATACAAGATTGACATTGTTTATGACAATGGTTTTTGTTGGACAGTTGGTTTTCATTGATGTCAACCCTTAGAGATTCATGTCAACCCTTGAAGAAGTTCGGAAGCCCTAGAGATATGGTTGAGATTGATGGTGAGTTAGTTGTCATTGATGGAGTGGTTTATGTCAGCATATGTGTTGGGTGCATTTGATGAAGTCTATATGATGCCCCGGAGGTGTGGTTATGGAACCCAAAGTCGATCCAGGAATAAATACATGAACGATAATGTAAATGTGGTTATTACCTTCATAGATGGATAATACTCGTCATGCCATTTCCAATGATAGGTGGAATGTCACATAGTTCCTCATGGTTGAGGAGTTATGAGGTCATGAATTTGGAAGCCCCAAATATGGGTTAAGAAACCTCTAATTGGTTGCAAGTCATTAATGAAAGGGTAAAGTGGTTGAAACAAGAAAGTTCAAGAAGCCCTAAAGTTAAGGAAAGAGATTACTTAGAAAAAGTATATATACACCTCAAGAAGTCATTCATAAGTACATTCAAACACACATTCTATTGAATATATTCTATGTGAGTAAGTGATTCTTATCTGAAGTAACCAAGGAGATCTGAGGCAAATTTCAGAGGGAAGATGAAGTAAATAAGGGTGAAATTCCAAGGGAGGATGAAGTCTTGTGATGATGTGTTCTAAGGTATGTTATTTAAAGGTCATTTTACCATTTTCGCTATAGCTTTTTTTCTAGAATGACTCAGATAGATAAAATTGAAGGAGGTTGAGAAGACATGTCCAAGTACCTGTGGTAAAAATTTCAACTTATGGTCATTGTATTTTCGGAGATACACTATGTGTAAAATAGGGTTTTTGGCTAGTCCTTAAACTAGTCTCAAACATGTGTTACGGGTAAAACAGACATAAATTCTTCATAGATGATCCAAATTTAGTAAGACCAAATGGATTGGATAGAGTACAGTATATAGTATTTTTTGTATGATTTTCAAATCTACATATCAAATATTCCATGTGTGGCATTCTCTACAAGTTCTCCCTCTAGAATAATCCAGAATTTAGAAAGGTATGCCATCTTTGCTATAACTCCTTTTATGGGATGTTCCAAGCAGTGAAACTTGGAGGAATTGCAGAGAAGATATATAATAATATTGGGTAAAGTTTCAGACCTTTATTCATTACAGGTATGGAGTTATGCTTGTTAAACTTTAGGGTTTGTGACTAATCCAAAAACTAGTCCCATGAGACTATGGTAAATTTTGATGAAGATGTTATTCTCTTGTTGTTCAAGTTGAGGAAGGCCTGCAGGTCTGTGATCACATACATCAGGTCTGTTACAGAGTTAAAGGTATGTTTATATGCATGTTTTGAGGGTTACATGTTGATGATGTTATGGTACATGCTTGAGGAAAGTCTTTGGTATATTTTTGAGGCATTGGCACATGCTTGAGGCACATCTTATGTGCATGGTTGAGGCACATACTTGATATATGATCTTGTTTGTTTGGTACTTTTTTTAGGCACTTCATTGATTGAGTGATATGGTATATGGTTGAGATACGTTTTTGGTACATGGTATGGTATAGGTGTTGATGTACATTTGTTGATGTACATGGTTGATGGTTGAGGTACATGGTATAGGTGTTGATGCATGGTTGATGCACTTGTTGTTATACAGGTGTTGGTGCATGATTGATGCACTTTTTGTGGTACATGGTTGATTCTTGGTACAGTACAGGTTGATGGTTTGGTACATGCTATGGTACATGGTTGAGACACATATTGTTTGATGGTATGTTGGTGATATTGGTACATGCTTGGTAGAGGCATGGGTCGGTGATGTTGTACATCTATTTGATAGGTCTCCTTGGTATATGATCCATGTGAGAGGATTTGGTTGAGCATCAGTGACATTGATAGGTTGGATAGGTTGATCAATGACATGTTGATGTGACAGGTTGACAGTAACATGTTGATGTGACAGGTTGGATACAATGAAAGGTTAACATGTTACAGGTTGATGTGATAGTAGCAGTGATAGTGACAGTGGCAGTGATAGTGAAAGTGGCAGTGACAGTTGGTATACATTTATATTTCATGGAGGAAGGTTAGGGAAAGGAAAGGGATTTTAGACTCCTTCCAGTTGGTGTCGAAGAACTCAAGGAGTTGGAGCTTCCTTCAGGTTGGAGCCTGAGAATCAGGGGGTTGTAGCCTCCTTCTAGATGGAGCTATAGAATTTAGGGAGTTGTAGCTTCCTTCAGGTTGGAGTCTATAAATAGGGGGTCTTATCCTCCTTCCAGTTGCATCTAGAGAATTGGGAAGTTAGTGCTTCCAATGAATGTATTCTTTGATATATAAGAAAGCATTTTGTGGTTTTCTCCTTTTTGGGTTTCCACGTAAAATCTGGTGTATTGTGTACTTGAGGTGATGTTGCTTATGTTTATATTCTCATGATACATTGATGATATATTGATGATATACTCATGATATATTCTTTATTAAGTTGAATTTTATATATTGTGGTTAAAAGTGGTAAGAGTGCGCATACTGATTCACCCCCCTCCCCTCTCAGTATTCCAACAATTGGTATCAGATCAAGTTCCTTCAGGAAACATTTTAACCATTGGAAGGTAGATCATGGAGAAAAACAATATGTATAAGAATGGAATACCATAGTTTGATGGAAAAAGTTATGCTTTTTGGAGAAGAAGAATAAAAACATAAGTACAAGCACATGGATTTGATTTTTGGCAATCAGTAGCAGATAGATACAAAGAACCTTGCACTACCCCAACAGATAACGATGGAAAGAAACTCAGTCAAAAAAATTCAAGGGATAAAATTGTTATCCTGAATGGCCTGGTTGATTCAATATATTTCAAGGTTATTCATTGTGATTCTGCAAAGGAAATTTGGGACAAACTTCAGAACATTTATGAAGGAGATGCAAAAGTCAAGGAAGCCAAGCTTCAAACTTATAGAGGTCAATTTGAACAGTTGAAAATAAAGGAAGATGGAAACATTGCAGCCTACTTTTTACGAGTTGATGAAACGGTGAATGAAATTAAAGGATTGGGAGAAGAAGTTGACAAATCTATAATTTCTCAGAAGGTACTAAGACCTCTTCCAATGATATTTGATCCTAATATTTCAGCTCTAGAAGAAAGAGTAGATCTGGGTATGATAAGCATGGATGAGCTACATGGAATATTTGCAGATTATGAAATGAGAACAAATCAGGAAAATCCATCCAAGACATAAGCAGCCTTTAAAGCATCCAAGAAGACAAAGAAGAAATAAAGTCACGAGTCAAAGCCAAATCACAGTTGCAGTGATGATTCAGACGAGGATGAATTAATAACCAACTTCATGATAAGGAAGTTAAAGAAAGGAACTGGCAAGTACAAAGGTATGCTTCCTTTAAAATGTTTTGATTGTGGTAAAATTGGTCATTTTGCAAATTAGTGTCCTTATGCTAAGAATTCAGATAGCGATGAAGAAGATGATCCCAAGAAAGAAAATAAATATCAAAAGGGAAACACAAGGAAAGTCTTCAAGAAAAATCTCTACTCAAGAGAAGACGGTTCTTCATCTAATGAAGATGATGAAAGCGATAGTGACTCAGAGAGAGTACTCTTTGTGGATACAAAAAATGAGAAAAGAACTCATGAAAGAAAAGAACAAGGTGAAGTGGATATTGAGGTAGAATTAATCAGTGATTTAATTGAACTGAATAAATAAAGGAACAAAACCAAATCATTCGAAGAAGAAAACATCTCTTTGAAAACCCAACTTGAAGAAGGTAAGAGAAAGGAAGAAGTAATGAAGATACATATGATAAAGAAAGAAAAAGAGTGTGAGAAGATTGAAAAGGAAATTGTGACATTCAGAGTTGAAGTCAACAAGCTCAACAAGAACTTGAAAAGTTCTCAAGTGTTAGAAACAATTCTCGACAGTCAAAGGCCATAAAGTGACAAATTTGGACTAGGATACAAGAATGTTCATTTTGAGGAAGGTTCGCGCTCCATGACGAAAGAAACATAATGAAAGAGTTATGCAGAAGTTCTCAAAGGAAGGAATCATGGTCAACAAGAATCACAAAGGAATGAATATAGAAGACCTTATACATTCATGCAACAAAGAAATGCCAATCATAATGAAGGGATCAACAGAATAAATTATCATGATCAACCAAGACAAGAATCCAGAAGGACTACACCACAAAGAATATCATTCACTCCCAGGTATGTAAATTTATTTTATGGTCATTGCTTTAATTGTATTAACTTTGGACTTAAAGTTGTAGATTACAAGGATTATGAAAGAAATGATAAAGCAATAAATGCTTATGTGGCTCCACATAATATTGAATGTTACAAATGTCTCAACTATGGACACATAGATTGAAATTGTAGAAGCATGATAGAGCCTCCCATGAAGGAAAACACTAATGTCAGATACAGAAACGTTTGGAGGAGAAATGAAAAACAAGAAGAGCAGGTGAATGAAGATCATGTCCCGGAGATTTTAATCACAATATTTATAGCAACACAATATCATAATGAATTCACATTCCAAGAGGAAGATGACAGAATCCAGGAAGAGGATGAAGTCATAATTCAAGAAGAAAATGAAAAGAATGTCAGAATTTAAGAAGAGGATGAAAATGAATATGATGAATCCACATACGAAGAGGAAGATTACTCTGCATCAAAGCATGTATTGTTCTGAGCCATCAGGCTTGGAGACTCCTAGTAAATATGAATATTGAACAGGGGAAGTCAATGCAATAGCTACTACAGATTAGAGAACCATCCTTTGAGACGGTTGAAGTATTTGTAGAGACAAATTTAGAGCAGTCATATAGTAGAAGTACAAAATGACAGATTGATCAGTTGAGAAGTATTGTTCCCATGTAGATATCAGTTGGCAATTACACGGGTAAAAGTTTATGATTGTGTTCCTTCAGACAGAGATATCTTTAGTACAGGTTGTTCCAGACATGCAGAGTTTGATTTGCAGATAGAGTAGAGTAGTGGATACATTTGATTCAGTTTGAAGAAACAAGAATATGTGATGATCAGTTGCAACCGTGAAGCCTTCATGATAGTACAATGAGAGATGGGTCAGCATTGTGGACAATTGAGTAGCAAAGTTATGAACGGTTTACGACATATGGACAGAGATCGATACTTAGAAGGTACATAAAACATGGGTCAAAGAAGATGCATAGCAATGTGGAATCAGTTGGAATCAATTGATCATAGAAAGGAAAGCAGTGAAAATAACAACAGAACGGGGAAAGAGAAACTGAAAACATAAGTTAAATCATCATAAGAAAATCATTGAACATTATGGTCAAATGAACATGACAAGTGAATGATGAAATCAAGTAATGAATGATTTGTATATATGTTAGAGAGTTACGAGAGGAGTCACCAATGGAAAATTAGCAAGCACTGGAAGAGAGGAAAGGAAACACTTACAGGAAGACCTACATTTGATCTACACGACATCTTGCAGAGAAATCAAGAGAAGAGAAACCATCAAGAGTTTCAGAAAGAAATATTAGTAGCATACAGAGAGGGGAAGACATACCAACATGGGGAATTATCATTTTTCCCATGATGTGAAAGGGAGAGAAAGAATAGATTCATGAAGATAGCTGGAGTATCCCCAAGGAGAGAGACCCTTTTTTATTAATGTCAAAGTGGGAGAGAAAGAGACATTGATGAGGAGCAATGGTCACAGGGGGAGCATGAGTGTTGGAGTATCGGTATTGCTATTAGTGTTTCCATCAATGTTGGTGTTGCCATCAATTCCAAAGGGGGAGATTGTAGGATAGTTGGTTGTCATTGATGTCAACCCTTAGAGATTGATTTCAACCCTTAAAGAAGTCTAGAATCTCTAGAGATATGGTTGATATTGATGGTGAGTTAGTTTTCATTGATGGAGTGGTTGATGTCAGCAGATGTGTTGGGTGAATTTGATAAATTTTGCATGATGCCCCAAAGGTGTGGTTATGGAACCCGAAGTTGATCAAGGAATAAGGACATGAACGACAACATAAATGCAGGTATTACCTTCATACATGGATAGTACTTGTCATGCCATTTCCGATGATAGGTTGAAAGTTACGTAATTCCTCATGGTTGAGGAGTTATGAGGTCATGAAGTTGGAAGCCCCAAAGATGGGTTAAGAAGCCCCTAATTGGTTGAAATTCATTAATGAAAGGGTAAAGTGGTTGTAACAAGAAATTTCAAGAAGCCCTAAAGTTAAGGAAAGAGGTTACTTAGAAAAAGTATATATACACCTCAAGAATTCATTCATAAGGACATTCACACACACATTCTATTTAATATATTCTATGATTAATTGATTCTTATATGAGGTAACCAAGGAGACATGAGGCGAATTTCAGAGGGAAGATGAAGTGAATAAGGGAGAAATTCCAAGGGAGGATGAAGTCTTGTGATGATGTGTTCTAAAGTATGTTATTTAAAGGTCATCTTACCATTTTTGTTATAACTTTTTTTCTAGAATTATTTAGATAGTGAAAATTGG
This sequence comes from Picea engelmannii, assembly GCA_009831015.1. Lineage (NCBI taxonomy): Eukaryota > Viridiplantae > Streptophyta > Pinopsida > Pinales > Pinaceae > Picea > Picea engelmannii. The sequence goes on along the minus strand of ML799471.1, from coordinate 173,881 downwards.
AGGAGGTAGATAAGACATGTCCAGGTACCTATGGTAAACATTTCAGCTTCTGGGTCGTTGTATTTTCATAGATACACGCTGTCTAAAATAGGGTTTTGGGCTAGTCCTGAAGCTAGTCTCAAACAGGTGTTCCGAGTAAAAAAGTCATAACTTCTTCATAGATGATCCAAATTCAGTAATACAAAATGCATTGGATAGAGTATAGTACTTAGTATGTTTTGTATGATTTTTAGATCTATGTATCAAATATTACACATGTGACATTCTCTACAATTTATCCCTCTAGAATAATCTAGAATTCAACAAGGTCTTCCATTTTTGCTATAACGCCTTTTCTGGGATGTTCCAAGTAGTGAAAATTGGAACAATTGTAGAGAAGATATTGAATAATATTGGGTAAAAGTTTCAGACCTTTATTCAATACAAGTGCATAGCTATGCTTGTTGAAAGTTAGGGTTTGTGACTAATCCAAAGACTAGTCCCATGAGACTATGGTAAATTTTGATGAAGATGTTATTCTATTGTTGTTGAAATTGAGGAAGGTCTAAAGGTTTGTTGCAGAGTTACATGTATGTTTATATGCATGTTTTTAGGGTTACATGTTGATGATCTTATGGTTCATTCTTGAGGCTAGTATTTGGTATATTGTTGAGGCATTGGCACATGCTTGAGGCACATATTAGGTGCATGGTTGAGACATATAGTTAGTATATGATCTTGGTTGTTTGGTACTTTTTTGAGGAACTTCATTGATGATATATTATGGTATATGGTGTATGGATTTCTTGAGTGACATGGTATATGGTTGAGATACATTGTTAGTACATGTTATGGTACAGGTGTTGATGTACATGGTACAGGTGTTGGTGCATGTTTGATGCACTTTTTGTTGTATAGGTGTTGGTGCATGGTTGATGTACTTGTTGTTGATAGGTGTTGGTGCATGGTTGATGCACTTGTTGTGGTACACGGTTGATTCTTGGTATAGTACAGCTTGATGGTTTGGTACATGATTTGGTACATGGTTGAGACACATAGCTTGTGATGGTATGTTGATGATCTTGGTACATGCTTGGTAGAGGCATAGGTTGGTGATGTTGGAAATCTAGTTGAGAGGTGTCCTTGGTATATTATCCATGTGAGAGGATATAGTTGAGCATCGATGACATTGATAGGTTGGATAGGTTGATAGTAACAGGTTGGATACAATGACAGGTTGACAGGTTATAGGTTGATGTGACAGAGATAGTGACACTGACAGTGGCAGTGATAATGACAGTGGTAGTGACAATTGATCTACATTTATATTTCAGGGCGGAAGGATGGGGAAAGTAAAGGAGGTTGTAGCCTCCTTCCGGTTGGTGCCGGAGAACTCAGGGAGTTGGAGATTCCTTCAGGTTGGAGCCTGAGAATTAAGGGGTTGTAGCCTCCTTCTGGTTAGAGCCAGAGAATTCAGGGAGTTGTAGCTTCCTTGAAGTTGGATCCTATAAATAGGGGGTCATAGCCTTCTTCTAGTTGAATCTAGAGAATTAGGAAGTTGGTGCTTCCAATGAATGTATTCTTTGATATATGAGAAAGTATTCCATGGTTTTCTCTCATTTGGGTTTCCACATAAATTCTAGTGTACTATGTACTTGATGTGGTTTATATGCTCATGATACACTAATGATATATTGATGATTTATTGATGATGTATTGTTGATTAAGTTGAATTTTATATATTGTGGTTAAAAGTGGTAAAAGTGCTCATACCGATTCACCCCCCCCCTCCCACTATTCACTAGTACATTTGGGTCATTTTCCAATGGCGTTTTTGTAGCAATTGCCACTTTATATTTTCGGGAGAAGGACAAACATTGGACCCCCTCAAACGCCATTTCACATGACATCGTTAAACTGACGAAACATATATTGTCACTTGAGCGAAGTTTCTAGCGGATGCGTGTCATCTTTGCTTTCACTATCCAAGCCCACTATGGATGTCACAACCATGACATCGGAACATCTCACCTACGACACCACAAGTTGTCGCAAAATAGACGTCCATTGATTCGTACATGCAACAGCACGAGACCCGCAATGGATGTCGCGAGACCAACGAGGGACCTATATATCTGATGTTTATGCTATATTAATGATGGGAGGGAGGTTGCACAATACGTCAGAAGAGGAACGTTGGACTAATGACGAGGGGTCTATATATATGACATTTACGCTATATTAGTGACGAGAGGGACGTCAAAAGATCGATGACCTGTTGGTATTTAAAATAAAAATAAAAAACAAATGAAATAGAGGATAAGAGGATAAGAATAATCTTGGTGTCATGGACTTGGACTTGGTATTGATCCACTTTGATGTATGGTTTGTTTACACTCTTCAATTTGTTTTTCATGCCGTTGTATATGCTTCTTGTTGTCATGCCTCGTTCCAACTAACAATGAATAGAAAATGGTGAAAATGATTTTATTTATGGTTTGCATAGGTTTCAATATAAAGAAGAGGGTAGGTGGACCAACTAGGAAAGGGTGGGAGTGATTAGGGTTTTTTCTTTTTTTCATTTTACAGACCAAGACTTTGGGGATGTGTAGATATTCCTCATTCCATGAGGTATGTCCATGTATCCAAGACAGGAGGAACATGAATGAAGACTTACCCCCCTATATCCCTAGCATAGCCTACCAAATCGAGTATGGCCTATATGTACCCAAGATGTACCCCATGTCTCCAATACATCGTCCATTTCCAAGACATGTCAATAAGGTGTGAGCACAAGTCTCATGTAACATCGTTATGTATACTACTTGTATTCTAAAGAAATATTCAATATTTGACTCTACCAATGTTGAAAATGGTGTAGGTTTCACTTTCGGCCTTGGCTGACCTTATATTGTAATCATTACTATATTGCTAGGTTTGTCTAAGTCGAACCTTGTACACATAGACTCAAAACCTATTGGGGAAAGTTCCCTACCTCTTGAGTTGGATATTTATAGACCCACTCTCATTTGTAATTTAACTCAAGTGATTCCTATTCATCTTTTATCGAAGTGATTCTTTGCACTATATCTTGTGAATCTCAACAACCAAACATGACTCTAGAACATCTAACAATAAAGAGAGGATAATCACACATGAAGAACAATGTATGCATGATTGTTGTCCTTTTCAATTGAACAAGTGTTTGAAGCAAAGTTTTTTTGACATTACATTTTAGTCCACCCTGTGGATTTCCCCTTCATCATGGCTTATTGCTAGTCATGATTCTCAAAACATTAGAGTGATTCACCATTGTAAAATTTTAAAATAAGAAATCACACCCAATATATTAATTTGCAGAGAGGGAGAAATAGTTGCATTCAAGATTTTGCAGGTAATAAACAATTTTCTAGAAGTAATCTATCCAATCTCTTTGAAAGAAAATATATATCAAAAGGTTGAATTACTCTAAAATTACAGTTAAAATGCTCTATTCTTTAATCAATATTTCTGAATAGTCTATGAAATCGGATATGCATAAGAAAATCTTACCTCCTCAACTAAATATTTGATTTTGGATGCATTGTTCTTCTTTAGTTGTTTCTTTCTCTTTGCTATTAGTTCATCTGCAATGATATAAGTTTAATCTCACAAATTATTTAAAGTTCTATATTTATTGACCTAAAAAAGTGCATATTCAAAAATTGCAAGGGTTCAAAATGAAACATAGGTAATTTCCCTTCAACATATAAACACGGAAACCTTGCAATTAATCACATAGGTGAAAATAGTGGAAGATAATCAGTCGGGGAAAAGAGAGAGAATTCTGCAATTTTCTTGTAGTCTTTGATAACCATCGTCTCCTTATAGTAACCATCATCTATGTTCCATTGATTCTATCCATTTGCTAGCTCCAAAAATCACTTAATATTTATGTACAACAATCATTTCCTTCTTTCCAAATGAAACTTGTGGGAATCTTCCCTCATGGGACATCAAATAAAAATAGAATACTTCGAAATATGGACATCACTGCACTAATTCTCTTGAGTTACTCATGTTCCTCTGAAAAACTACCTAGGTCCCATCTTATACTTTAATATTGACTTAACCATCAAAGGTAGCTTCCACACACTAAATAAGTCCATGTTTAGCTTTGTCACTTTCTAATATCAACTTGGGGTTGTATCACTAAAATTTATAATATAAATGAATATGAAATTAAAGGGCATATAAAGTCTTAAAAATTACCACCTTATTATACCTGATTGAGATTTATGGTATGCAACATGCAATTATTGTTGCTAACTAGCATATATCCATATTAGTCCCATATATATTAAGCACATACATGGAGAAACAAAAAAATAGGTGCAAACATCTCAAAGCTTAAAGAAACCAAGATTTAAGATGGATCTATGATAGTTTATTTTTTAATTCCATTTTATTTTATTAGCCTTGCACACATACATCGTACATACAATTATTACCATTCACTTACCACTATTAATTTATTTATTAATGTATGATGTGATTAGTTACAATGGTTTGTAACTTCGTAGACAATGATTATCACATAGACAATGTTTTCAATGAGAATGACCTTCTAAGAATTTTAAAGTTTTAATCATGTCACCACCTATCTGACATCATTGCCTTGATAAAACAATGATGAGGAGAATAGTAATGATAAATAATTTTCTACAGATCATTGCAAAGTCAAATTGAGAATGCATTTGATAATATATGATAAGATAAATTTATTAATTTCGAACGAATGACCAAAATAGGTCAATGGGACATAAACAAAAGTACATTCAACAAAATCGTTTGCAAGAGTACTGAAGGCAACTCCAAAATCATAAAGTAATTGACTCACTATCCAAAAAGACACATGACAAGAGCATGGAAGAGTTGGTGCTATAAAAGTGCTAATGGAAAAAAAGGGGGAGTCTGACCTAGACATAACAACGAGGAATTAATTCAATGTCTACCTCATAAATGGAAATGTAGTAAGGGGATATGGGAGAGCCCCTATCGCCCCTGAGAGCACTCAAATGGTATTGATGCAAAGACTAGCAATGTTATTCGAAGACCCTAGAGAGCACCCAAAAACTCCCCTAACACTCAAGGTCGTTTGGAAGAAGCTAGTGATGGAACTCTTGTGTGCAGTGCTCTATGCTAGACATATCTAATTTCTCTGATGTCCAATAGTGTTGGATGTTGTGTTAGTCTAATGAAATCTTGGTTGAGAGTTGTGTCATGTGCAAAGCCTCAAGGATAATGGATAAACAAAATCACAAATCAACAACAAAAAAAATCATATAGAGAGATGGAACAAACAAAAAAAATTGAAAATAATAGTATGAAGACCAAGGAAGATGATAAAGCATTCTTTCCTTATATTCAAGGCATGACCAATAAAAGTTCCAAGTTTCTAAAAAAGGAAAAATTATCAAAATAATGTTTTCTCGTCCTAACAATATGAAAAATCTCTTATAATATGTCAAGGAAAAAATTAACCCATATTTAAGCAAAGGCATCTACCAAATCTTATGGGCATATGGAAAGACATACAATGGTGAAACCAGTAGATCCCTCCAAGTTGGAGTTAAAGTACACATATCCTATATAAATCATAGAGGAACTATCTCTTCTAGAATCATAAAGACAAACTAATCTTCATAAGTTACTAAAATAAAATTGAGTACTTAGTAGGTATTGGATAGTTTCATTAAAATATTTATAATTAATGATATTCTATAAGTCATTTACAAGGTTGCATGTCGTTGTGGTTTCGTGGTTTTTTTTTCAAATGATGTATTTTCTTTCTGTAACCATGGTTACTGCTCCAAGGATTTCTATACTTAACCGTTACAACCTTATTCTCCATCATATTTTGTATACTTCTCCAATGATTTCTATACTTAACCGTGACAACATTCTAACACCAATTTCCCCTACGAGCAAGATTGGGCAGCCTACCCAATGTTACATATAAAACATGCACTTTCTAAGTTGAAATCATATAGTTTCAGAGTCCATATCCTAAAACTATGATATCAAAACTAAATCTACTTCACTTTACCCCTAAACCAAGGGGATCCTTTCATGACCAGGGCTCTAGAGTTTCTTCTACGGTCTTCATCCTTAGAAGCAACCACGGAGGAACATCTTAAACAAATGTGAAGGGTAGTCTTGAAGATCTCCCTAGAACATTGACAAACAATCTTCATGGGCCACAACCAATGGCTAAAAAACACTAATTTCCTAATTAGGGATTTCTCCACGAAGCCCTCAATAAAAAATTACGATTTCATATATATAATAATCACAAAAGAAGTATCATCTTTGTCATGAAACAAGGAACAACTCTCCTTTCAGAATCTAACACCCTTTCTAGATTCTCTAGGAAAACCTTTCAAGGTTACTTCACATGAGGTCATGTTTCCTCCAGAAAAATATTTATTTCCACCCCAAGCTGCCTTTGCAAATCCTCATGTCTCTCAACCTGTTGCCAAATTCCTTTGAAATTTATTGTTAGAATGAATACATTTTTTCCGTGGGATAAAAAAATGTATTGTTATAAAATACAAAGAAAAATATTTGTGTCGAATGAGATTAACAATATCTATAAACCTAGAAGTACATTATACGTTTTCCTTGATATGAGAATTTTTTGGGCAACAACGTATTCTCATGTTGTACACCATAGTCACTTCATATTTGTAAGTTTGTAAACATAAACCAGACATTATTTTTCTCAAATTCAATCGTGGCATTCATACAAATGTAAAATTGGAAAACAATTGCATAGAATCAAATAAATTAGAAATGATGGAAGATAAAAGTTATTAAGATTATATTAGCTAGATTAGATGACATGCCCACAATGGGTGTGCTTCAACATTGTGAAGATCAACAAGTTGAGGGTTCTATTGACGTTGTTTCAGTTGGATTGTAGCAATTATAAGGGATGGTCTTAGAGATCATTGAGAAGGATCAACCACTCATTGAGAAGAAGTGGTTGATAAATATACTAAGAGGTAATCCAAGAAGAGACAAAAGAAGACAAAGGTGGTTGAGGAATCGTTGGTGACTATGGGAGTAGTGCATTATTCATTAGACTTTAGTGAAGGTGAAGAGTTAGCAAATGTGACTTGGCAATTCATAAAGTGTTATAAGGTGGTTTGGGGTGAAGGATACTAGCCTCCTTGTGTCATCACTAGGTGCTTGGGTAGAAGGCATGAGTATGAGAAGATTTCTAAAAAGTTGGATAGAGAAGAAAGTTTTTTTTTATCTTGATGAAATATTTTTTATCTACTAAGCTAGTAGCACTTCCATGATTTCACATGATTTCACATGATTTCTATGTTTTTTTTTTCAAGTATTAAATTTTCAATAAGAGTTTAATGTGATCGATACTAAGAAATGGAAGTCATCCTTGTTGTTTGAGTCTTACCTATGCATATTTTTCCAAGTCCTAACTTTTTTATAAGAGTTTCATGTGTTTAATACTAAGAAGTGGAAGCACTTCTAAGAGGTATAGAACATATATAGAAGAAATAGAGAACATAAAAAGTACTAAAGAGATGATATATCTCAATAAATTATCACATAGAAAACCCTGTATTAATAAATAATCACATAACAATTCATAAACATTAAACATAACCAAAATTGATGGCTATATAAACTATGTTGAAATGAGCAATCACACCTGATCCAATGAACTGGTTGGCACATTTGGAGTGGTTTCCCCCATGTGCTCCTCTTCAGCTGTATGACCCTCTGTTTGTCCTGAGCTTCCCTCACTCGATGAAGAAATATCTTAAAGTACCTGCCAAAATCATTCAACCTCCATAAATATCTACAAAATCAATACAAGTCATATTTGTAGCGCATTATTTACTCTAAGATGAATTTTTATGAGAGTGTCAGAACATACTTGAATGAGATCCTCTTGGTTTTGAGAATAATTTATTGGAGTCACGCGTCTAATATTGGATCAAATGACCTCCCTTGATTTGAAGTAGCAACAATGAAGTCAACATTGACTTTATTGTTGCTCTGTTGGATCGAGGGAGGTTTGTGTTAATATTATGGTAGTTGCGGGAGGTATTTACCTCCACGTGTAAACCTGACAAGAATAGAAGACTCTAGAAAGCAAGAGAAAACCCTAATGAGTTGGTTAATAACCCTAGAAGTCTTGCCGACTCAAGAAGATAATTTGTATTAGGTTATTAGCCTCCAAGAGAAGAAGTCGACCAGAAATAATAATAATATACTGAACAGACATGTACCCAGAAGGAGAAGTCGGCCCCAACAAATCTGGCAGAACCACTATAAATATAGGGCGCCAATTCTCATTTGACACATCTCAGGATTGCAGAGCAGAAACTGGTGCACACTGTAGTTCCCATTTTGGTGCGCACGTGTGGAGGAGAGCTGCAGGTGCAGCTGCTGCAGCAACCAGTTTTCAGTGTTGGCTTGGACTATCTCTTGGCTAGGTTTTGGACTATCTGATCAGCAATTGTTGGTGCGCTATCCTTGGAGGAATATGCGCTACACCTTGTTTGGCTATCTAGCCTAGGGTTTTCTTCCGGAGTAATTCTCTGTCAAGGTCAAGGTGCTCGGAGGGTGGCTTCGACCTATGGTTGGGTGACGAGGGTATCGTCAATGATAAAATGAGCACAATATTCTATATTCTAACAGTTTATGGGCCCACACCTCCTTCATTCAGTCTAAACGCTAGAAGGAAACATAGCCGCTAGGATATTGAGCTCGTTGAGGAACGGTACTAGGGTTACTAGTAGAAGCGGTTTCCAAGACACTGTCGCTAGGGTTACTAGCAGGAGCAGTTGCAGAAACCCTAAACCTCTTGTTGAGGGACCTTAAGTGAATGGATTGACCTAATCTCCAGATAGATCAGTGCTCTCTAGCCTAGTTCATTCACTGATACTCTCAGCAAGCTAAGACGTGAAGATTGATTTTGTGGTCAAATCTAGGGTTTGATCAAGTCAAAGCAGCCATGACTTATTCTATGAAGTCAAAGAACAAGTTAGATGGAGCCTCTAACTTCAGAGCATGGAAGACAAGGATTGACCTCATCCTTTCAAAGAATAAAGTGTTGGATATCGTGAAAGGAAATATTGTGAAACCAGAGTTTGAAGAAGGAACCGCAGAACGCTGCAGCTATGGAGAAGTTCAAAGATGTTGACATCAATGCCATGAGTATCATAGTGGATTATATAAAAGACCACTTGATACCCTACATCTCCCATATTGACTCATCGAAGAAGATGTACGATGCCCTAACAAATCTCTTCTCAGTCAGAAACATTGGACAAGTCATGAGTATGAAGAATGAGCTTCGTGACATGAAGATGAATAATGATGAAAGCATAACATCATATTTTGTGAGGATATCTCAGTTAAGAGATCAACTACAAGCTATTGGAGAGACCATTTCGGAAAAGAATTGGTGAACATAATACTCAATGGTCTTCCCAAGATGTGGGATGCATTTTCCACAAGCATGAACACAAGGAAGGAGTATCTGACATTTGAAGAACTTTGGACTTGCTGTGCTCAAGAATAATCAAGGATCAATGCAAAAGAGAAACCCCAAAAGAAGTACGATGATCAAGCCTTCACAACAAGATTCAAGAACTTCAGGAACAAAAGGAAGTTTGGTTCAAGGAGGAAGCCAACTCAAGAGAAAGACATTTCAGAAGTACAATGCTTCAACTGTCGAAAGTATGGTCACTACAAGAATCATTGTCCCGAGCTAAAGAAAAGGAAGGAGAAACACGAAGCATAAATTGTCAAAGAAAAGGAACCTACAAAGAAGACTAAGCAGGATGGAAGAGACTTCTTCTTCTAAAAGGTAACAACACTCTTATTATTTATTGTACATATCTTGTTTGCATCATCTCTATACATATCTTGTATATCTATCTCTTGGAAGATAATGTGTTCCAAGAAGAACTATACCTATGGAAGAACAAACAAGATGAAAATGGATATCATTAGATAATACACATGAAAGGATGAAATAAAAATCATGTGGAAGCTATTAAGACGAATCAATCATGAAGAGACTTAGAAGAAGCAAAGACAGAAATAAATCAACAATCAAGAGGAAATTGGAAAAAGACTTATGACGTTTTGTAGAAGACAACAAGACGAAAGCGTGGACTCTGTTAGATGGAGGGAGCCGATTATATGCACTCTTACATAAAGCAAGGGTTAGGAGGGAGATAATCCTATGATCCATTGAAAATGATGAAGTATATATCTGTGGTAGTAACCATGAAAAACAGTATGTGTTCAGTTCAAGAAGTCTTCCTCGAAGAGAAGCCTTAAAGTATCCTTGGTTTTCCATCTAGATCCGTGACCCTATGATGAAAGGAAGAAGTGGAATCTCTAGGGCATGGAATCTATAAGAAACTCCATGGACCCAAGAGCTAAAGAAAAACATGAAGAAGAACATGAAGATTCCAAGAAAGAAAGAGAAATCAGAACAACCAGTCATTGTATCAAGAATCACAAGATTACCAGCCTGATATGAACTCACTAAAAAGAAATCAAGTAGAAGAACTGAAAGTCGTGATAAAGAACAGTGTATGGAAGATGAATGAAAGCATTGCGAGACCTAGAACTAGAGGTTCTCCCAGATGGAGGGAGAAGACTATGATGATTACTTGTTCCAGTAAACCAGACATATCTCCACATGAGTCATTATAGCATCCGAAACATCCATGAGTTGGAGTTCTACATCAGATGAATACAAAGAATGTTCTCCAGAGAAATTGAATAAAGAGCGTATGAAGAGAAATCTCAAGACTTTGAGGCATACCAGAAAGAGACCCTTGTATACATATAGAAGAAGATAATTTGGTGGAAGAACCTCCAGTGCACAACAGAAGCGTGGTGAAGATTCCCTATAACATCAAGATGATTACTCAGTAGATCAGATCTCATGATGACAAAAGAAGCACCACATGGATATGTTCCAGTTTTCCAACAATGATATACTATATTGTTAATATCTACATGAAGCCTTCATAGTGTTTCAGACTAAAGTACATTTGAAATCAAGAATTACATTATCCATGATGAAGTCCAGAAAGGAGAAAATGGTTCTCCAATACATAACTCCACAGATGAATTTTGGTAAAGCTTCTATCCAAGATGAAAGAGTTTGCGTACTCAAGCTGGAGCTCGTGGAAACAACTTCCTTATTGAAAAAGGAAGAAATGACTCCCAGGTTGGGAGCACTGAAAATATTATTGAATACATTCATTGAAAAATAGTCCATCTTCGACAGATGCTTTCCAGTTCGGAAAGTGGATTGAGATTTCTGACGGACAGTGAGTTCCCATTGTGGTTAACATGGGAAGTAGTCTGATTGCTGATGTATCATAAACAGTGACTTCCCATTGTGTTTAACATGGGGAGTGGTCTAGGGAAGTCTCTCTTCTTGAATTTTACTCAAGAAGACTGGTCCGCCTCGTCGAACAATGATTTCTCATTGTGGTTAACATGAGGAATGGTCTGTTTTTGGAGGTTGATGCAAGACAGTCTTTTCCTCTTGTGGTTAATAGAGGAAATGGTTTGGACAGTCATTCCTTAGGGTTTATACATTCTCTCCAGGGTTCACTTTGATTAGTGTAGGAGGAATGGCCCAGGGTGGGAAATGGTCCAGGCTCAGCAATCAGGGACAAACATTCCTTAGGGTTTATACATTCTCTCCAGGGTGCACTTTGATTAGTGTAGGAGGAATGGATCGGGGTGGGGAATGGTCCAAGCTCAACATTCCTTAGGGTTATACATTCTCTCCAGGGTGCACTTTGATTAGTGTAGGAGGAATGGCCCAGGGTGGGGAATGGTCTAGGCTCAGCATTCCTTAGGGTTATACATTCTCTCCAGGGTGCACTTTGATTAGTGTAGGAAGAATGGCCCAGGGTGGAGAATGGTCCAGGTTCAGAAGACAGGACAATTATTCTTCCTTTCTTGAGAAGAATAGTCCAGATATCTCATTGTTATACTCTAAGGGACGATATTCTTTCAGAGCTCACAGATGTGAGTGAAAGATTGGCCCAAATGATTCAGTTTATATAATAACATTGTTTCTGTGCATGTTTCTATTAGATGTTTTTTATGAAGACTGTATGACAGTAGATGAAGACTACTGTGGTGGATATGTTCCACTGTTCGTGACTATACGTTGTTTTTCAAGTACTTGTGTGTTACTTGGTGTGGTAGTGTACCACTGGATTGTAGTTATATACTACTATGGATAGACACAGTTGTGTTCTATCTTTGTTCTAATTGCCTTGAAGACTATCAACAATTTGTTGGAGATAATTATCATCCAAACGAATGATGAACATAGATTTTCCAGACGGAAAATAGTTCAGAGCATTTACTCTTCTAGATTATAAGAATGACTCTTGTATCACTCTATGGTGTGAGTGACTTATCCAGCATCATGTCTGATTACTCAGATGAAGTATGGTTTCGAGAGATGATGCAACTGATGGTGATGGTGATGCTCATAATCTAGTCATGAGATAGTCTAAATGACTATGTTGATGCTATCGGGTAAATGGTATGTTTTTGTGCTCAAGACCATTACCTGTAATACTTCCCTAGCTAGGAGGGAGTGTTAATATTATGGTAGCTAAGGGAGGTATTTACCTCCACGTGTAAACTTGACAAGAATAGAAGACTCTGAAAAGAAAGAGAAAACCCTAATGAGTTGGCTAATAACCCTAGAAGTCTTGTCGGCTCAAGAAGATAATTTATATTAGGTTATTAGCCTCCAAGAGAAGAAGTCAGCCAGAAATAATAATAATATATTGAACAGACATGTACCCATAAGGAGAAGTCTACCCCAACAAATCTGGCAGAACCACTATAAATACAGGGTGCTAGTTCTCATTTGACACATCTCAGGATTGCAGAGCAGCAACTAGTGCGCACTACAGCTCCCAGTTTGGTGCACATGTTTGGAGGAGAGCTGCAGGTGCAACTGCTGCAGCAACAAGTTTTCAGTGTTGGCTTGGACTATCTCTTGGCTAGGGTTTGGACTATCTGATCAGCTATTGTTGGTGCTCTATCCTTGGAGGAAGATGCGCTACACCTTGTTTGGATATCTAGCCTAGGGTTTGCTTCTGGAGTAATTCTCTGTCAAGGTCAAGGTGCTCGGAGGGTGGCTTCGACCTATGGTTGGGTGACAAGGGTATCGTCAATGGTAAAACGAGCACAATCTTCTATATTCTAACAGTTTGGTCCAAGATTAAACGGCTCCAATAAATTATTCTCTACTAAACTGGGCCAACCACGTGAAGATGGAAGCTCTTATGCCCCTCCCCACCTCACATCACTCTCAATTCCCCAATAGCCAATCTGTTTTCTACTAGAAAATATGCATTAAAAATATTCAAAATTGATAGAATGTGATTGTAAAGCTATTCAAGAAAGCTAAGCTAAAATAATTACAAATTTGTTTGATTTCAATTTTCTTTGAACATAAGAACTAACCATCTATATTTCATTTTTTTCCAACATGAGTACAAAAAATTATTTCATAGAAAATAGATTTTATAAATAGTTATTAAAATATTGTACATCATTATTTAGTTTTAACCGACCTCTTCTTCTTATCTCTAAAATTCCTAAGTATGTCATCAATATCGATGTCTTCGTTCTCTGAGTGCTCTTCAAAATCTGATTGTGCTTGCATCCTCTCATGCAGAGCACGCCTAGTCGCAGGGTACTCATAGAGTAATGGAGGTTGTTGTGACGAGGCATCACCTATAAAAGAAAAAAATATAAAATTTTGATGGTCAGTTTTTAAATATCATTGAACTAGTTTAGTAATATTAAAAAAAACACCTGCAATGTCATTATTTACCTAGTGCATTGGTCGACACTGTTGGAATGGTTTCCTCCGCGTGCTCTTCTTCAACTGTATGACCCTCAAGTACAACATTCTCTGCCATTGAAACCACAAACTTTATAAAGACAATCATAAATGTATAAGTAAAAAAAAAAAGAATTACAAAATGTATAACTATGAAATTATTAATTATATGATTAAAATACAGTCATATTATTGTCATGTGCCTCAGTCGTAGCACCATCATGGGGTTTCACCCCAGTGGAATGGGACTACACGGGAGAACCATCTTCTGGTTGCAAACCGTTATCAACGCACTGCTCTCCAATACTAGTGGGTTGGTTGACAGTGTTTCTCCCCTGATTAAAACAAAGTTGTAACACATTAAATTTATCGATGATATCAAACATGACTATATTATATTAATAATGAAAGGTTAATGTGGATTGAATTTTATTTACCTTATCTTTCAAAGTGGTTCTTGGTAACTTCCCCAACATTTTTCGGTGTTCAACTACAAATTTATAGTCATACTTGTAACGAAGTTGGAGGTCTTCCTCCGTAGTTTTAGTACCGAACTCATGTCCCTGCATTGCATAAGAGTATGTATTTTTATGATCATGATCATGAGAAATAAATTCAAAAGTATGAGAAATAAAGTTAATTCATGAATACGCATGGGACAAAAACATGACATGCTAAAAACATAAAAGTAAAGAGTGACTAAAGAACATAATGAAAATCATAAAATATAAGAATCATTGCTTACAGGTTGGGTAAAATAGTATATGTACCTCCCCCATAATAGAAATGTTTGTATCTATTCGATTCAAATTGTAATCAATCAATAATTTTTCCCCTGCAGCTATTGATTTTATTGCACATATGAATACACAGTTTCCTTCACGCCCCTCAAATACAAAATTGGGTTGCTTATTTGTGGTCATGGGTCATGCAGTATTTATAAACCCTACAATATCCCCTGTTGCTTTTGGCCTTCCGTCAATATAGATAGTTTCTCCTTTATTTTGATCATTGTCTTTTAGATGTTTATAATTTGCAGCCAAGCCATATCTTCACATACTTTTTGTATATTGGACTAGTCATATCCAATATTTCTAAATATAACAGGGTCCGACATACTTCATCAATTCAATTAATCCACCATAAAATATCTTTATGCCATCCATGGAAAATAGCCCCAAACCATGTAATGATGATGGAGCAATCTGGTATATCCTTTTGTTTACACAAAAATCAGTGTTTATTTCATGAAGATCCTTGGGTACCCATCATTTCACTATATGTTTGTACCTCAAGGGAACCTTGATGTCTTATATGCTCTAATGATCATAAGAACATAATCCTCCTTTTGCAAGAAAAAACTCCATGCGTCTATGGAATTTTCTTCTGGTCTTCTCACCTCCAGTTGATCTTCACCTGTTAGACCTACTAGATGTCTCACTTTCCTCTATTCTACTTGAACTTCCCTCACTCAATGAAGATAGATATGACAAACACATATTTGCTTGTATGTCCTATAACACCATCAAATGAGAGAAATAGTCATCCAGTGTCCTATACAAAATATGTAATTAAATTGCATAGATAAAACACTTATTTTTAAACAAAATTGTTCCAATGAATTGTTTTCATATGAACAATATCTCACTACCCAAACATAAGCATCCAGTGTAGATTCCACTTGTTGTCTTCATTAATAATGACTCCATAAGCTTAATGGATGCACTGGTGAATGGTTTTCAGTTATGAGTTATTTTCAGTTTGCATAATTTTTGTCTTCAGTTGAGCAATTGTAGGGACAGGTTGTAGCAGAGATGGACAACAAGAATGCATAGTGGGACCTGCGTGTTCTTGGATTCGTATAAGCTAAACCAACTATGTTGTATCAAGCTGTAACACTAATTAGTACAACATTTCTACTTCATTACTAATATCATGTTGGTATCATAGTAAGCTCATAATGATTACCATAGTGTTACTCTTCCACACTTGTATTATGCTCTATTACTATTGGTATACTATCTAGGAATTATAGGGGCATGTTTGGAGTCAAATGACACATGCCAACAAGTGGTGGTAATAGGACACGACGTTGGTTGGAAGACCCTGTAACTGATTCCATTAGACACAGACACATTCCTAAGGCCTACTAAAGAGAACAAACAACACATGCTAATTAATCTATAAGTCAAGCATGCAAACAAACCTTCTCACAAAGAAGCACTAGTTGGTGATGGAATCCAACATCACAGGATTGATGCCCGAAGGGGCTGATTTTTGGTGGGTGGGAAATTTGCGTTGACAACTTGCTTAACGAACTTACGCCCTGGTGCAAGCTACCTCACTGAGCAGTGGGAAACCCTCCAAGGAGTTCGAGTGAGTCTATCCAACGTTGATCCCATGTATAACACCACCTTCCCTGTGTTGTCACCTCGGGTAGGAAGTTTAAAATATTATGGCCTCTATGTTGACACCTACTATACCAAAGAAAAGGGGGGAAATTCGACAGTCCGGTTTACACGCAAAGGCAGGGTAACTAAGCTCAAAACCACTTTGAGAGATTCCTCACATATAGGGGTTTCTCCCAAGTGATCCCCATAATATGTGCAACCACTACACAAAGACCAACAAAGCAAGGTCGATTACTCTTCCGGCCCCAATGAAACCTCTTGCTTGACCCTTGTGTTATAAGAGCTTCCCAAATTCAGTGATATGGCAACTGGATTTCACTCCCTAACTCAAAGGTATATGTTTTTTTAGAATATTTAGAAAGTTATTTTGGCAATCCTATTCCAAAGCTCTACATCTAAACTAAGATGGGTTTGAAGAACCCTAGAAATTAAAGTTGCTAGATAAATTTTAATTAGCGCTTGATTTTAGGTTGTTTTTACTCAAAGGAGTGGTCGTGAAACTGATGGATGTTTGACTCGACTCTTTAAATCATGCAAGAGGAAAATTAAATGCAAGAATTTCAAATTCGATGAAAACTAGCTATGGGAAGGAGCAAGAGGTTTCAAGCAAAGAAATAATTTCTTGATTGATTAGTATGTGTGCACTGCTAATGACAAAAAGTATGAGCTAATTATCCAGATAAATGGAAGAAAAATGACCCAAATTTTAAAACTACCATGAAAATGTCATAGTTTACTTAGTACACCTATACAACACCGAATCAAATGTCATCGTTTCTAACATAGTAAACTTTTATGATTATAGAGACCACCATACACATCTTAAATACTAATAATTCTCATGGGGGATTCACCTTGTTGACCAATATCTTATCACGTTCATTCATAAAGGGGTTTTTCTAATTATGAAAAATAGAGTCAATATATTGTAGGAATTGGGGGGAGGGGGATATGGGTATCAAGGGATTTATAGGTATTGGGGGGTATAAAAGGGGGTATCTAGTAAAAATAGGGGTTTATTTTATTGGAAAGATGTATTTGGAGGGGGTTCAACAAAAGGATTTTTGGAGGTATTTATCAATATCTAGTGAAATTAGGGGTATTTTTTAATATCCCATAAATGTAGGTGCTATGTCATAGGTTCACTGGGTGAAGACCCCATGATAAGGCTTCTAATGATATTTCCCTCAAATATACAATAGGTTTGTAGGATGTGTAGAATAGATGCAATCATCATTCAAGTTGTTGTTGAGATCTTCAAATTCAAGTACTAGACTAAATTCTTGTTTTTCACCAATTGTTTAATTCATGTGTCTATATTAGTATCTTAATTAACCTTTATAAACTTATTGTATTCATCTCAAATACAATTGACCCAATTGTAGTTAAAAGAACTAGAGTGATTGCAATCAAAGTAAGATACAACATTCATTTACATGATCTAGGTTCATATTCATGCCCCCCTTTCCTCTAGCTTGAGAAGTTTCTACAATTCATTGCAATGACAAACATTGTTGTTAATATCTAAGTACTCAATAACCTTCATTGGAAAAAAATAAAACACGATTCAAAAATCCATCCTCTCCTCTTTTTAAGAATACATGATTCAAATACATCCTCTCTTCTTTTTAGTCCTTGCAAAGAAAGGATTATAGTAATCACCTCATGCGGAAAATTCATATGTATAGAACATGTAACAAAAAAATATCTAAGTTATGGTAAAGTCATATAATTTAGTATTTTCCGTCGTATTATTTTTTTCTTGAGTTGTACAAATTGTGTAGTTTTTAGTGTTCTTTGAGGGGGCTTGATTAAACTATATAACCCTTCTCTTCTAAGATTTCTTCTATAGATTAAAAATGGAGCAAGGAACGAAATTTCACAACCCTACCACTTATATTAAGTTAAAAATGGTGTGGAAGTTGGCATTGTGTATGTGGGTGTTATTGCTATGTCATGTGGTGGGTTGCTTCTTTCATCTTCTCTAAATTCAAAATAACTAAACTTTGAAGTAGTTATTTGATGGGGTCCAAAGTTTTTCTAAATTTCATGTACTCTTCATTCCTTTCAAAGGTTTTCATCATTTTGGTAAATCATAGTGAAGGAAATGCAGAGTTAGAGGAATTAACAATGTAATGTTTAGAGATGGTTCTTAATTCTATGCATTTTTTTATCATGGAACAGATAAGGACGGGTCCAAATCATTGTCTCAACCTTGCACACATTCATTTGATAATTTTGATAAGGATTCAACCATGAAGGAAGATTGTGTAGGGATTCATGAGGTAATTTCAACAAAGTGAGATCATTCATCACAAATACTACACATTCATTCTTTTTTTTCTTTGCACTTCATGTAGACTAGTGAAGCATCATTGCATTTACCTCTCTTACTTGCTTGCTTTCAATTCATCCAACCAAATATATGCCAATCATGAGGTGATGATAGGTAGGTCAATGAAGGGAGCTTTAGAATAATCATAATGCATGATAATCATGAAAGGAGGATGTGGTTCTACCCTAATGATTGATCTTGCATGAGAGATAAAAAAGGGTGATTGGATGCCAAGGACAAGTCAATCCTCTCCCTAATCTAAGGATTCATGGCATACACCAATAATTTATAGGGATACCTTTCATTGGTATATATGATTTCCCCTTTTCTTGCAATGATTCTTTCTAGTCTAAATAAGTCTAGTGGCCTTAATAAATCACTATAGTAATCTCGTCACATGACTAATACATTCATGTAGAAAATGCAACAAAAATTTTCCTAAGTTCGGCTAGAATTTCATATTTTTTGTTATATTAAAAAAAAAATCATATGAATTGTGTATATTTTACTGTTGCTATTGGTAGAGGGGGATTGAATGGAATATATACCATTTACTATTTAAGTTTTCTCCATTGATAAAAATGAAATAAGACATGAAATTTTGCAACCCTACCACTTGTATTAAGTTGATGCCAATGTAGAAGTTGACATTGGGTAGGTGGCATTGAGTGGCAAGGTATGTCTCCTTCTTTTGTCTTCTTTGAATGCAAAAAAGTTGAACTCTAGATGGGCTTTTTTATGGGGTCCCAGTCTTTGCTAATGTTGGTGTAATCTTCATACATTTCCAAGGTTTCCATGATTTTAACAAAGAACAACAAAGGTGATGCAGAGTTTTAGGAATTAGCAATGTAGTGTTTAGAGAGGGTTCCTACTGCTATGTTTTTATGTATTGCACCACAGAGAAGGACATGGCCAAGTTTCATTTTCAAATTTGTATGCATTCATTGGATAATTTTGAGAAGGATTGAACCATCAAGGAATATTTCATATGGATTCATGAGGTGAGTTCAACCCAGGAAGATCATTTGTCACAAACAGTGTATGTTTATTCATTTGTTTTTTGCACTTCAATATATATTGTAGACTTGAGATGTGTAGCAACATTTAACTCTCTTACTCAATGCTTTGTTTCAACCCATTCGAGAAAGTGCATGTCAATCATAAGGTTATGAGAGGTGGGTCAACTAAGGGAGCTCTAGAATCAAGCAAAAAGAATGTTAATCACAAAATGACCCAAATTTTTAAAATACCAAAGGGTCATTTTATAGGCACCCGTGAGAGGATTTTTGTCCACATGTGGAGCCAGTAGCGTTGTTATTCCTTGAAATTACATGTCAACATTTTTAGGGATTTTCATATGCAAATATTGTAAATTCAACAACTCACCATTCTCTTCACCCTATGTTTCCCTCAAGATTCTCTCCTGGTGCCCTCTGCGAGTTATGTCTCCTTCCTAACCCTTCCTTTGAGCTCTCTCTCCTGGATGATGCCCTCTATGATCTCTCTCTCCTTTGTAACCCTACTCGTGAGCTCTCTCTCCCAGTGCCCTTCCTTCTCGGTATCCTTCATTCTCCAGTGTGCCCTCTAGCTCACGAGTCACAACATGCCCTAGTCTCCTCATGCTTGAAATCTTCCTGAAGCATCTTCTCAATCTCTCTCTCTCTCGGTGCCCTCTGTGAGCTATGTCTCCTTCCTAACCCTACCCTCGAGCTCTCTCTCTTGGTCGGTGCCCTCCATGATATATCTCTCCTTCGTATCCCTGCTCGTGAGATCTCTCTTCTAGTTCCCTTCCTTCTCTGGTGTGCCCTCCAACTCGTGAGTTGCAACATGCCCTAGTCTCCTCACTCTTGAAATAAATGAAGTTTCCTCAGACTAGTTTGATCAGATCTCACTCGCATTGATGAAATGGAGAAATGTATATTGACATGATATTCCAACCATGTATATTAACTATATATTCTCCTTTTCATTATTTTCATGCCATAAAATCTCCCTCCAAATTTTGAATCTATCACCTATCAAGACGTGGAAGACCATGTCACACTTAATGGGGTATGAAATTTGTGTGACTTAACAACCATTATGAAATTCTGTATTCAAGCATGTCCCTTATAGGTGTGTTAGTCCAAAAGGGGAAAATGATCCACTTAGGGTAATTTCATCCTAGTGGAGACAATAAAAATTCCCCAATTTCATTGATCTAGCAAGGCCCCATGGACAACCCAAAGAATAGTAATTATCCATTCTAGCTATAAGTATAACTATACATGTATTTGAACTTATTTGATCATAGAGACACCTTTTATAGTCCAATATGGAGGCGATGTGTAATGTAACATAACACTAAATTCAATGTACATCGATCAAATATAATAATTACAAAAAAAAAGAAAAAAAAAACGTGTGAAGTTGGTCCTAATTCACATTATAAACTAGCCTAGACGCATATTAACCTAGAATCTATCAATCGTTGAGAGGGATCAAATAATTTGAGATGAAAACCTCCTTTAGAGTGAAAAAACTTGAGTAAAGTTTTGTATGTTAAGGGATTTGATCCCTCTTGACACTTGATGAATCCTAGGATATAAAGATAAATCTAGGTTGGTTAACAATAACAACACTATTGTGATAGATAATAACTAAGTTATTTATCATTTAATCTTGTGTTCTTAGGATATTTATCCCAACCAGCAACGATTACATTATTGAAATAATATATCCTATATAATTCTTAATTCTTGAAATAATCTATCCTATATAATTCTTAATTCTTGAAATAATTTATCCTATTGAAATAATTCTTAATGTGAAACATGCCTATATAATGAGTAACCACCATTGGATCTTTGGCCAACATATATAAATTTCGTAAACATGAAAATGTCAAAATCCATAGAAGGTCTTTATTCCTTTGTGGACAAAGGATCATCCTCATAGCAATGTCATGGAAAAACTAATGCCACTAATGTCCTCCTTCTTCATTGATGAATTTTCATGAGCACTGCAAACAATTATGTGCATGAAATATATTCATGGTCATCATATTATAAGTTTATATGTGTTGCATTCACATGGAAAATCCAAGACCTAAAATGTAGATGGAATCTTGATTTAAAAGTAGGAAAATGAAGAATTATATAACATAAATCTTGAATGAATGGTTTATTCATCAATCATGAGAATAAAGGTTCTTGATTGTTGTTATTAGGCTTAGATGATTTATTCCTAAAAATCTAAAGATAAAATACTCACTAATACACCACAAGCAATGGTTGTGTCAAGGAATGGTTTGGTACCAATTTGCATTCAAACAATGAAGATCCTTATGAGAAATGACACAGGTTTTTAAGTGGTCTAGATGCATTCTAAAATTTATTATACTAATAGTATGGTATCTACAAAAACCACATATATAAACTTTACAGTCACAAGGGTCAAAAAACACATCTTATGTACACAAAAATATTATTGGAAATATACACAAAGGATAAATACCCATGATTTAAATATTTGTTCTATAAAATAACAATAAAATATGATGATGATGACAATGATGATGACGACGACGATGATGATGACAACGATGATGACGACGACGACGACGACGACAACGATGATGATGATGATGGAAACGAAAATGATACTGACAACGATGATGATCATGATGATGATAATGATGACGACGACGATGATGATGATGACGAAGACAATGACAACGACGATGATGATGAAAATGACAATGATGATGATCATGATGATGATGACGATGATGGTGATGTTGATGACGATGACAATGATGATGATGATGATGATGATGATGATGATGATGATGGTTCCAATGATAATGATGATGCCAATGATAATGTCGACGATGATGATAATAAAAGTGTGAATTGGAAAAAGTTGTAAACTCATATGATTTGGATTTCAAACTTGTTTCAAAAGTCATCAATGGTAAATTGAAATATAATTTTAAGAATCCTCAAATGGCCTCCCAAGTGGTGTTTCAAACTCATATTCAATGTCTTCTCTAAATTTTAAAGTGGGGAAAAAGGTTTTTTGGAGAGCAATCACTAGTAGGACATAGGCTTGGTGAAAGGAAGTTATCTTTGAAAGAAATATATTTGGAAATATCTATTGCTATGTTTGGATGATCCTCTTTCAAATTCTACTAGATTTAGTTACCCCAACAATTAGCTTTATGGAAGCGAATATCGGAAGGCAATGGCCTCCCAAAAAAAGGATCATTTTGTTGGACTATGGTGTATGGAAAATTTGAAACAACTAACAATATTTAAAGGTAGGGGCACATTAATGGGCCTTTTAGGTGTCCACTTTACAATTATTCAAAGGAGAGAGGGAAGCATCTATTTTTGGAATGAGACTTCACCCACCAAGCATGGTCCATATACATTGGTGTGCTTCAAAGTTCTATGAATTCCAGATTGATATTAAAATACATTATCTAATTTACACCCATAAGTTAGACCTACACCATGCATGACAGTAATTCGAGAAAGTTCAAACAAAACGAGGAAAATATCATATATATAGAGTGGGTGTGTGAATCATATTTGAGTTTGGAAACCCTCCCATATCATCAAGGCATGCAAATAATCTCTCCATGTCAAATTTCAATGCATACCAAAACAATTTGAAAAAAATTCAACGTTGGCCCCATTCACAGGTCATTGTTGTCAATGTCTAGTCCTAGTACAATGTATTTTCATTGTTTATTTTAAAAATTGTTTGAGATGCACGTTCCCGCATATAGTAATTGTAACATCTTGTTCTACACTTTCATTAAATTATTATTTGAGGACACTTGTGTGCAAGTGATCCAGTTATGGTACATTATGATTTTGTTTCGATTATGAGTTATATAAGATGATGATTATGTATTGTGATTTATTGTTACTTTCATATGTATATGTATTGATAGATGTTATTGACGAGTTCTCTTGAGTGTTCAGGACACATGACAGGTTATGGATGTTGATGGCATCAATGGACTTACTTGGACTTTGGATTGAGTTAGGGAGTGGATTGTATTTTGTTTGAGTATTTCATTTTATGCACATGTGATATATGATTGATTACAATATGCTTTATGTATATGTATTATTGACATTGTTCTTGTCAGTGGATGTAGGCTTAACGATGCTTGTTAATCCAACTCACATAAGGAGTAAAGGAGTCATGCACAGAAACCATACATATGAGGGAGAGGTGTGGTAGCATCCATGTCACAGCTGAATAACACTCTCGTCGTGACCTGAACTATAGGTTAATGATTACCTAGTTCATGAGGTACACAATGTCATGAGGGCAGACTGAGACAGTCGTTCATGATGAAATCTAAATGGCGTCCAATAAGGTAGAATCCTTATTCCTTATAAGCCCTTAGTCTCTCACAAGGTCGGAAAACAATGACGATACTAATGACAATGTTGATTATGGTAATGAAATTTTTTTCAGACAATTTGCTTGGGCTCAACTTGCCACAATTTGTTCAAGCAACCCTTGAGAAAAGGCTTAAAAGAAATCCACTTGTAGCCAAGAGAAGACTTATATTTGTTGGTTGTTTTAGATAAAGCTCATTTATATTCTTTTCATTGGGCACAAGGTGAGAAACTTGATTTTTTTCCACTAAACCCTACAAAAATTATCATTTGAAGTCATTAAAGGTGAACATTTTGGCCTTATTGATTCGTTGTGTTTATATATGATGATTGTGCCTTTTTATATGAAACAAAACTAACCATTGTTCCTAAGGGAGCTAAAGGGATGCTAACCTAATACTTCCATGATAAATTTATTAGTATCCAACCAATAGTTTTGAAACTAAATTAAAACTTCAAGGAAGAGAGGGTTTGGTAAACCTTGGCTCTCCTATTGTCTGGAAAACCTATGTTCATTCTAGGAGAAGAATTTAAACTATTATGATAATCCAATTGAAGGAAATTTGAAACAAAAAGTGAAATGAACACACTTTGATGATCAAGGAATCACATCAACCTCTCAAAGTGAATGTTAGTCTATATATTCAACAAAATATTTAAATATTACTTCGACAATGAAACAAAATGAAATCTAAAAATGATATAGCTAAGCTGAAAATATAGAGAAATTGGGTTCATTTTCCCTTTGTAGGGAAAATATTGCACCTCTAGGGCCTATATTATGGTCTAGGGATTCATATATGTCTTATGATCCCCAAAATCATGGATTGGGTACTAAAACCTATGTTTTCAACCCCAAACCATGGTTTGAACTATGAGAACAATTTACCCCTTTTAAATTTAATGCCCAATGGTTAAAATATGAGAAGTTTACAATTCGTGTAACTTTTGAATGGGTTATATTTGATACCTTTGCAAGGGATCGTCAAGTATTCTTAAGCTAGTAGCAAACCTCAAAAAGGTCAAAATAGTTATTTCAAAATTGTCCTTTGATAAAATATGCAAAAAGATCAAGCTTTCGCTTCACCAGAGAAGGAAATAGTTGAGATCTATGCCCAAGACATTGTCTCAAGTTTTGAGGAGTATGATAAGAGTATATTGAAGACTCTAAAAAATACTAAGAGAAAAATAGGGTTGAAAGGGTTGAAAACTAGGGGATTTAAATAAGGGAGGATTAATTATTTTCTCCATAATATTGAAGATGCTAGATTGGCATATGTGGAGCCTTTAAATCCCCCCCCCCCGACCTGGAGAAATTTGAGGACTAGGGAGGAGAAAATGGCTAAGAGGCTCAATATATTTCTAGTGTCTAAGCTAATCATGGTTGATCCTAAAATAATTAGGTCTTGGGTAGAGGTTAGAGGAGACTATGATCTTCTACTAATTCTCCTTCAAATAGAAAAGGAATGGGGAAATAATTTTATCCCTTTTAAATTTAATGTCCAACAGTTAAAATATGAGGATTTTACCATTCTTGTAAATTCTGAATGGCTAAGATTTGATCTAGGCCAAATTCTTCATTAACTACATATATGCCAAATATTTCATTAATTATAGGGGCTATAAGCCAAATATAGGGGCTATAGGCCAAATTCTTCATTGTAAATTCATGTAACTACATGTAGGCCAAATATTTCGTTAATTATAGGGGCTATAATTTAACATTCAAACATAGATTTTAGTGGGAAAAGTGGCATACTTGCATTAACTCCAAGGTAAGAAAATATCACATTAAATATGCATGTTGGTAGATGGAGTTTTTTTAACCAATATGGGCTCCTAATCCTCTCTGGGAACTGGGTCATCCCATCAAACCCTAAACGAAAATATCTTCATTAATGAATTACGGTGTTTTATAACAATTCATGTGTGTGTGCATGAATTCATAATTACCGTCTCATTTCATTTCAATATATATCTCTATTCTGTCATGCCTCTTTTGATCATTGTTCACATTTGTATCACCAATCTGAGTATTATTGTCATTAATCTAGGTTAGTTTATAGGTTAATTTAGTTTAGTTTGGTCTATAGATTAATTTGGTTTGTAAATATTTTTTGATCAATTGTAAAACAATTGGAACTTTTCTCGAACAACCCTCCCATAAGTATTCAATTCTTAATATTTATTACAACAATAATTAACAACATGTAGCATAGGATATCAAAAAATGAAATAAAACATAAAACATGTAATTAACCCACATAAAAAATTATTTAAAGAGAATAATTTATACAAATTAAAATATCTAGTTATGTACCTCATCCAACGAAACATTTGTATCATCCTTCTTCTGTATCTTCTTCTTGATCGTCCAACTCGACATCTGTATCAACATCTGGTTCAGAAACAATGTTGAAAGGATTGATGATATCATCGTCGTCATCAATGTCATTTTCGAGAATATCTTCATCGATATCATCATCAAGAACTGGTGCATTGTCTCCTACGCCTGGTTCATCTTCTATGTCTTCTTCATCTGTCGACCCATATTCTTCATGCTCTAGCTCTACATCATCTTCTTCTTCAATATCATCTTCTTCATCTACAATATACTTTATTGGTCTTCCTCTTGGATCATATCTAACAACAAATGATCAATCTCTCTTACCTGGAACCTTTGAGTAAAAGACTTGTTCACATTGACTTGGAAAAACATAGTGGTCATTTGCTTTTTCAAAAATCGTTGTTTTAGTCATCAGAAATCCGTTGGAATGCTAAATAATAATTCTTTCCTCATCATGTTCATGCATTCATAACCTATACCATTTGACATAGAACAAAATTAATTTGAAGGAATTAAAGTCACACTCAATTATATCATTCAAAAACCCATAGTATCTATTTTCAGATTCTCGAGGACGTTTGTCACTCCTAGAGGAAACATTAGTGGCCTGGAATATTGTTGTTATCCCACTATCAGAAGTTTTCCTGGTTTCATCCAACTATTTGATGCGAAATTTACGGCCATTGCACCACATAGCCTTGTGGTGTTTCAACTGCAATATGCTAGACATGTAAAATATGCATTGTCAATTAATAATAAACAAATTTATATAACTTGGAAAGTATAATATGAAAAAAAACACACCTACAGTCACATTAATATAATATAAAATAACTGAATAAAATGGGTGAATTTGCTTGCCTTTCCATCTTTCAAACAATATGCTACATCTATTTCCCTCTGCATAACATCGGAATCTCCATTACAAAGAGCTTATCTAACCAATTCAGACAGCTATTTCCATGATAACCTACTGCCATGACGTTCTTTACATCTATCAATCCATACCTTCGTCCAGTCAAGATTGTTTGCAATGTATAAATGTAGTGCATCACAATCTTGAGCAACTAACCGATCAAAAAATCACAATTCACCAAGATTAAATATTAGTTATAACCATGGTAAATATTAATAAATGATGAAAGAGTAAATATTAAATGAGTATGATCATATACACACAAAAAAATAAAAATTTATATTTATTACAAATATCCACAATTTAATTACCTCTCACTTTCTTCATTGTACCTTTCCTTGTTAGTCCTGTCATGATTACGAGATTGAGCCTCATTCGTCTGATGCACCATCATTCTTGGCCTCATCCTCGGGACTCCCAAATGAGCACGCTTTGTTGTCTTTCAAGCTCACTTTGTTGTCTTTCTTAATTCTTTGCATGACCTCTTTTACACCATTTCTTTGTTGCTTTGTTAATAACCATGGAAGGTTATTTTGGTCTCCATCGTTATTTGATCGGATCACACTTGCATTGCATGATTGGGTTCCTAAATGTCATTACAAATTTTGACTTTTTTTTCTTTATCCCTCCTTCCATCTATGATTTGCAATAATGTTTATGTCACATTCTTCCCAATATGCATTGTATCAAACAAATGAATTATTTTTATCTCCTCATAGTAAGGAAACCTCGTGAATTGAGTGGGATAACATTTCATTCCTCGTGGAATCCCATTATTACTACCTTCATGACAACGACATTGATGAAGCATAAAAGAAAATCAGAAAATTATTTATCAAATGCGATAATATAAATTGAATAATTAAAATAAAATTTCAAAACATGATTCCATTTACGATACATAAACAAAATGTGTACCTCGAGGATTAATTTTGTCATATGCCAACTTCCATAAGCGAGGTGTCATTCTTTGTGGTTTTAGTCCAGTCTCTTGTTTCCCATTGAAAAGATATTTTTTAGTACTACGATACTTATGGTACTTAGAGAGGAAGTGTATATACTCATCAAACACCTCCTTTCCCAAAAATTTTGACCGACAAGATTTCATCTTAAGACCACAAACTGGACATGCAAATTTACCCTTTGTTTGAAGACCTACAACAAATGGATTAATGTGAATTAATATACGAAAGGATTATTTAAGCAACATGCATGTTATCTTCAATTAATTATATACTATTCAAGCGTGCAATATGGAACGTTACATATCACAAAAATGTGTTAGTCCTGAGGCATCATGAATTGTCCATAAAAGTATTCCACGTCATTGAAATCTCTTATGCCCAATTGGTTTACAGATGTCATACATAGTGATTCCATTCCATAACTTTAGTATATCGTCGATAAGAGGCTCGATATACACATTCATAAATTTAACTTGGTACTTACCTAATTGTTTTAAATTACACAAAAGTACTACCATGGTAAGTATATATACGTAAATAAATAAATAAAAGATATTATGCAAAAAACGAGACAAATGAAAAAATTGCATTCGAAAAATAAATGTAAACAAATACTTGGAACAATCATTGTCAACATTATGTGCTCCCTTTTTATTGACATCCAAGGAGGAATGTTATTATTGATAACAAAAATAGGCCACAATGAGTTAACAGACCAAAGATCTCCAAATGGATTAACATTGTTAGTTGCCAATGAAAGCCTAACATTATGAAGTTCATCTGTAAATTCTGGTCATTTTGCATCAATTTTCCTAAATGCATAACCATCTGCAAGCATTCGAAGAACGCCATCGTCAATTCTCTTATGTGCATGGTAATCCATAAACAGTGCTATGCTTTGGCACCTGAGCAGTCACTCCAAACGTGGAATTATGGGAATATGTCAAAGAACCTTTCGAGGCACCATTTTGTTACTTGATCGGTTCGATATCTAATGATACCACATACTGGGCATTTTGTTTTCGACGCATGTTGTCCATAATATATAATATGATCGTCAGGAAATGCATATATACTTTGATACTCCATTCCAATGTCTTTCATAATGGCATTTAAATATCGATATTTGCAAGGTAAAATATTTGACGAGGGTAACAAAAATTCACCTAACAATCTAAAACATAAAAAATAACTGGTTAATGTAAAGAATAGTAATTGTAAATATTGCATTTTTATTTTACACATTAATTAACACTAAAAAAAAGGAGAAAAAGTCAAAATTTACGTAGATGTGATGAAACATATTACATACCTTAGGATTTGTGTCATACAAATGTTCGATAAATGATTCATAACCTTTAAGTTCACCAACAACAATGTAGTGGAGAGAATATTTTCTCTTGACCCTTTATAAATTCGTTTGTTTTCCTTTTCAATCAGATTTTCATCATAAATACCATCACTATTGTCCCCGTGACCCTCATCTGGATGACCAAAAAAATCTCGGATCATTTGATTTGTCCCATCATATTCATTATCCGCTTCATGTTCCTCGTCTTGTACAACATCGTTTCTGCTACTACTTGGTGCTTTCTGCAGAAAGTTAAGGGGAAACTCTAACTTTATAATTACAAACAATCATGCAAAATTAGTGCATGTATAAAATAGTATAAAAGTTTGAGAATACAATCAATATTAAAACAGATAATGAATCTATATCTATATCTATATCTATATCTATATCTATATCTATATCTATCTATCTATATATATATATATATATA
>ML799471.1:83441-143642 GCA_009831015.1 Picea engelmannii | reverse complement strand
ATGGGACGATATTCATTTGATCCCTCGTCCATGTTCCTTGATCTTCATTATCCGCTTCATGTTCCTCATCTTGTACAACATCGTTTATGCTACTACTTGGTGCTTTCTGCAGAAAGTTAAGGGGAAACTCTAACTTTATAATTACAAACAATCATGCAAAATTAGTGCATGTGTAAAATAGTATATAAAAGTCTGAGAATACAATCAATATTAAAATAGATAATGAATATATATATATATATATATATATAGAGAGAGAGAGAGAGAGAGAGAGAGAGAGATAATTACCATGGGACGATATTCATTTGATCCCTCGTCCATGTGCCCATATTTTCTACAATTTTTTTTAGTTGTTTCTATTAAAACTCTTTCGGGACATCTAGTACAACAATTTTTGAAAGGACAATAACATTTACCGTCACCCTTTTCACCCTCTTTAATTTTTTCCCACCTCTAATGTTTTCTAACATTCTTCCCCACAGACATATACTGATGATTATGTTATAAAATTGAGTGGTGTATAATAGAATATCTATTATATTTTTCTATTATAACGTATGAAAAAGAAAACTTGTTTTTTGTTCACCAAGAAGACCTTATACCCTTTTTGAACCGTCGTTGTTATAACAAACTTGTCGCAACGTCCCTAAAATGAAACATATTTATAGATTTTATAACATCGCAATTTCGATGACAGTTGACCAAGTCAATGTTGAGTTTTTCAAATAGTGGGTGACCATTAGNCAGTGTCCACACTGTCGCAAGAGCGACACACATTCGATGTCGTCTCTCTTGTAAATACCTTCTGAAGACATTGCTCTTGCGACGATTTGAAAAGTACATCGCACGTGCGACAATATCAGGTAGGATGGAGAAAAAAACTTAAAATTCCCTCTGGTTTTCTACAGTGTGGCCATTTTTTTCCATAACATCACAAGTAGAACATCACAATTTTTCCAATATGTAATAGTGATTCCGACAGTTTTGTAAATATGTGTACCATTGATGAATTCTGGATACCTAATCCAAGTGGATATCACCATTGAGGCCACTGCTAAGATATTCTTTGATTGTGTTTGGATCCATTTCGAGCTACCACAAACCATTATTTCAGATAGGGACAACAGTTTCCTCAATACCTTCTAGTCTAGCCTATTGTGTCTGATGGACACCAAGTTGACCAAATTGACTTCCTTTCACCCCTAAATAGATGGAAAAATATAAGTGGTCAACATAATGATTGAGCATATCTTGTGCATACACAACTCAAAGCATCCACATACATGGGATGAGATCCTTCCATATATTCATCATAGTTATAACAACTACATCCATGGCTCTATTTGCCACAACCCTTTTCAAGTGTGCTTGGTGTTCCAACCATTGGCCCCCATTGATGTAGCTCTGCTCGTTGAACCTTCACCCAAAAATTCTTCCCACACTTAGATCGAGGTAGATAGAGCATCCAAATTTGTTGAACATATCCATCACCTCCAAGAATAGGTTCATGATATCTTGTAGAAGGCCAATTCCAAGTAAAAGTAGCGACATGACCAGCATCATGTTCCACACAAGTTTCAAGTTGGTGGTAACGTGTGGTTGCATTTGTAGAAAGAGAACCTCATAGTCCCCCAAAATAATATCAAACCACTCTGATATGGGCCTTACACCATCAAAAATGTTGTGAGTAAAAATTATTTTGAATTTAGTATTCCTCCTTTCCTTGGCTTGCACCCAATATTTAATGTGGAGTTGCTTTGACCATATTTCCCACCTTTGTTGGACACCTTGGAGGTGACTGAGCAGTTGGACCCTACAAAAATAAATCCCAATCGCCTTGAGCAAGTTACAGTGGATTGGATCATGGAAACCAAGATGAAGGGAACCTGCCAGTAGAACATACAACTCTATCGGGTTTTCAAAGCAGGACAACTTATTCAACGAGGAAAGTGGCTCACCAAGGTTCAGATTCAGAATAATTTTATCCATCTCATGTAGGAACTTGATGCAATGGGGACCATTTATTCCTAAGTGGGGAAGACTAATCCAGGTGGATATCGATGGCCACCCACCTCTTCCACTGACTCATCACAACTCTCCATCTTGGTAGTTTTGTTATGATTTTTGGGTCCTAAACTTCTGGGGCCATTTTGAGGCCCTAAATGATGTTTTTGAGGAAATTTAGGGGCATGGGTTTTTCTTTCACACATCCATGCCATGCCACAAATTGTATTTCTTAGTTATATCTTTCCAACAAGATACTATGTGCCACAAACAGATATTGTATGCAAACGTTGTGCCCCCCAGAAGTTGATGTATCAACTAACCACCTCGAAACATGAAAACCTTTTGGCGCTTCGCCTCCTAGGGTTAGGATTTTTGACCTTAGGGTTATTGATTTATGTTATAAGACCATAATTTCAACCCATTATGAGGTATTTTTATGAATGAGCGTAGCCGACATCTCTCTCTCTCTCTCTCTTTAAATATAAGAAACCACCATTCTATCCAGTATGTGTTCTATAGTATTATGTTATTTTATTCATTAATAGAAGTTGGATTTTCACTATATTATTGTGCTCTCTGCTATATAGTTGTGTGAGTGTTCTTTAATATAGTGCTTATTTTATTTCGTTCTCTAATAAATATGGATCAATACCTCTCATGGCTAATGGTCATCGACTAAGGCTATATCAAAATCCAATATCCAAAGATATTTTCATTAGAGATCTTGTTATTTGTTTAGATTTGGAGATTGTTGGTATACTGACTATGCCACTTGTACTTTCCACAATTTTTTTTCTCAACATTTATACTTGAAAAAAAATGATTCTAACTGAGAAAACCCTTTTTGGGGTACAATTGGATAGATATTATTTGAAAACCAGCTTGCTAGCAAACAATATTTTCACCAATAGAATGAAAGAAAAATAAAAATGCACACACATTGATTTTCTCATTGATTTTCTTTGTGCTATAGATCCATTGTTTCCTATGGATCGTTGGACTCTATTATGTTGCATCGTTTATATGGATATTCAATCCATGATCTACTTTTCCATTTTCTATGAATCCTCGATCACTATTCCAATTTTTTCTATTGATCTTGAAGCCATTCTCTTCTCTACCAATTGATATGGATCCTTGAAATTTTCTTTTCTTATGTTTCTTTCTACTAATCCATGGGTTTTGTTCCATTCTACACACTTGTTACCAATGATATGGATTTTTCCATTGGTCTTGTTGCCTAATGCCACCATCCTTTCAAATATTGTGGGTAAGTACAGAGGTACAGGTTTTCCTTTCCATATACAACTTTCATTCATTCCCTTGTTAATGTATGAGAGTTACATTTTCTATGTCTAGTTTCCATGTCATCATGTTGAGTTCGACATCTCATTTCTGTTGGGGGAGGTTTGGTCTAGTCATCACTAGTACGTGTGATTATGTCACCACCATTCACCTCCACTCCATTGCTAACATGACTTGCTGACACTACACACATTTTTCCACCATCACGACACTACTTTCCATTCCATGATTTATCCTTATTTATCTAATTATCAATGTCATCATCGGTATTATGTCAGTCACCACCTTATTTTTTTCCAAATTTGGTGACCATTGCTCTATGTTTGTTTTAAATCCCCTACAACTCTTTGTTGTTACTCCTCTTTGCTA
Organism: Picea engelmannii; assembly: GCA_009831015.1. Taxonomy (NCBI): domain Eukaryota; kingdom Viridiplantae; phylum Streptophyta; class Pinopsida; order Pinales; family Pinaceae; genus Picea; species Picea engelmannii. Next base: position 139,961 of record ML799471.1, on the reverse strand, counting down.
CTACCTCAGAGATTTCTTAGCATTATTTCTTAGCACAACGGGAGGTTCAATTGTTAGGTATGATCCCATTACTTTAGCATAGTTATGCAACAACCCTAAAGTGATATGAATTTTTAGAGATGTTGGATGGATTTCTTATTTTGGGTAGTTACAAGGATTTCATACACCCATTGCACTTGAATTTTTTCATAATTTGTGGTTATCTAATACCATCATTCAAGGCTTGTGCATTCGGGTAACAGAAGAGAGAATTTACAGGATGACAGGTCTACATCAAATAAAGGAACGTTGGTTTGAGCATCATGTCACATTTAACTAGGGTCATATTGATTTCCTTGTTGGCAATGAGGTTGTAGAAGATAGAGGTAAATGGTTTAAGAGGTCGTCATTGAGATGACCATGGGATGGCATTGATTATTTTTTGCAAAAATATCTTACCTATGAGGGGTTCCATAACCTTCTTTTTGGCTATCATGTCAAATTGCTAACTTGTTCAAGGCATCAAACACTAGTTAATATACCTTATTTCTTGTTGATCTCACTCCAACTAATGCCGCAAAATGTTAGATGAAGTAGAAACCCTACTACTATCTTAACACATCGTGGCCTAATTAAACACTTAGTAGTCAATGCTCTTTATCATACAAATCAAACTTGGGAGGCAATTCTACAAAGGCCTCGGGTGGAAAAGAAAGAGCCTATAGAAAAGTGAGTTCAGATGGAAGAAGAACATGTAGAGGAATTCCAAGAGGAATCACATGTAGTAGAGGAAGCATAGTTAGCATAGGCAGACATTGTTGTCTAAGAAGAAGGAAGAGAAGAGGAGGATGAAGTACAAATAACAAAACAACTTATTAGAATTGAGATAACATGATGTCTAGTCATAGAGGAAAATTAATCTACACCCATAATAACTTTTGATGACCTTGTGGTTGAGGCTAGGACTTCAACTAGAAAAAGGAAGAAGTTCAAGGAGGTAATCCCCATTCTAGCTCACCCAAATAAGAGAATAACTAGATCAACTGCTAAAAAATAAACTATTGTTGTTACACAAGAACTAGTAGTAGGAAAAGTTGAGGATGCTACGAGAGAAGAGAAACTTGCTAATACACAAGAACCTATAGTAGAAAAATCTATTGCAGAAGAAGATCCTCCTCCCTAAGAAGATATTGAAGAACTTGTTGAGTTTTTAGAATAATTCCTTGACAGTTCCATGCACAATTTTCATGATAGTATAGATGAAATTAAGGAAGACACAATATATGTTCCAATTGTCCCTAAGGTAGCCAAGTCAAAAGCTAAGAAGAGGATCAACATTATTTCGGGTCAGTACCATTTAAGACCTTCTTATGGTATAATTTTAAAACTTAATTTAAAGCTAAGGAAGGAAAATAAGATTCTACACCAAAAGTTAGATCTTTCCCAAAGAAAACTTAAGTCATACAAGTCTCGGGCAGGGTTGGACACATTGGTCCAAGTCCATGACCAGTGTGCCTAGTCACCTTCTACTTCACATGAAGGTTACCAAGCAATGAATGAGGCCATTTCTATGAAAGAAACTTTTTAAGTTGTTATTGAAATTGTTGGTGTTACTAAGCATATTGTTGAATTTGATGTTTTTATGAAAGCAACTTTTGAGGATATTTCTCTTAAATATATTTCTATTACAAATCCTATTCATGAAAATATCATTCGTACTACTATTGATCTTGTTAATGAAGTTGTTATTATGTATTCTATTGATCCTATTACCACTACTACTAATCCCATTGAAGAAGTTGTTATTGAATCCGCTACAAAACTTGTCGTGAAGAATGATGTCGAAATTGATATTGAAATCCTTGATGAGATCATTAAGTTTGTTATCGATCCTAATAACAATATTTCCACCAAAATTGTCATTAAACTCCTTGACAATATTATCGAATCTTCCCCTACTCTTGTGGATAATATTGCTACTGAAAAAACTATTGAGGAAGTCTTTGTTGCAACAGTTGCTACAAAAGAAACTATTGAACTCATGGAGACACAAGAAACTAGTGAGATTCATGATTCAGATTTTCCCAAGGGACATGTTGCTACAAAACTATAGAAGGAGAAGATTTCTATGAAACCTATAATATAACTCATTGTCACTAAACATATTTTCCAATCATTGGGAGTTTAAACAGAGGAAGAAGAAATAATCAGTTTTCTTGAGGTGATTAGAATAAGAGTAGAAGTTGTCAAATGGGAATCATCATTAGAGTCATATGAAAAGGGTGTGGTCCCACTAGAGGAATATTGACAAACCATTCTTACCATGAAGGAACAGTGTGCATAATTTTATGTTGTGGGCTGATCTAGATGGGACAAATGGAGAGAATTTGTTAAGGTTTAATCTATTATTAGGTTTCTTTTAAATTTACTATATAACCATATCATAGATAGGATCACTGAGAGAAACACAGTCACAAGATACACAACATTTATCCTAGGAAACCCTCATGGGGGATAAAACCCAGAAAAACTTCCTTAATATAGATATCCAATACAATAACAAGACAATAAACCAAACACTAAAGAATATACTCTACTGAGCAATGCACATCTCTCTTCCTTCTTCTCCAACTGTAGCTACCAAACTTGCGCATTGAGTGAGCGAATGAGTGAGTGAAAAAATGAGGCATTGGCTTCCTTTATTTATACAAACTAGCAGGTGCTGGAAAGGTGTGTCTTCACTGGGCAGGGCCAACTTGTCTTCTTAGTGGTTAAAACCAATTTAATTAGCCTGGGGGATGGCTTCTCATTTTGCATAATATATTTAGGGTTGGACCAATCCACAAAATGGGATTTGGTCAATTACAATGTCTGACATGATCAATCCAAAAAATGGGATTGATCTAATGAATAATAACTTAATAATAAATAGAATACTCTTTGTAGTTACAATATTTCAACACTCCCCCTTAACAAGAAGGGTATTCTACAACATTATCGGGAGAGAGAAAGGGAAGCAACATCAACAACATCTGGAACACTGACTAGCATATCTATAAATCATCTGAAGTTTTTCTCATCATCAATATCATCATCCACAATAGCGAGCTGGAATGGCATCATTATCTGCATCAACATGGATTAGTATAACACTAATACATCATCATCAATAATAGCACAAGGATGATACAACATCAACAACAACAGTATCACATCACAAAGGTTGGATCATCATCAACAAAAACAACATCACAGTATGAAGGCTGGAGCATCATCAACAACAGAAACATCATAGCACGAAGGCTGGAGCATCATCAACATCAACACTAGGTTGGAAATCTTTAGCATGAAGCTGACATCTCAACAACATCAGGATGAAGTTGGAAATATTCAGCACGAGGTTGGCATCACAACAACATCAGCACGAATCTGGAAATATTCAGCACAAAGCTGGAAATATTCAACACAAGGTTGGCATCACAACAACATCAGCACAAAGCTGGAAATATTCAGCACGAGGCTGGCATCACAACAACATCAGCACGAAGCTGGAAATATTCAGCGTTAGGTTGACATCAACACTACTCCCCCTTTCGAGGGAGGTCCTTTTGAACTACACCAAACTTATCTCAAAAGTGCTCAAACTTTACATGAGATAGAGGCTTGGTCACCACATCAGTAACATGTTCATCTGTGCTAACATACTGGAGCTTTATGGCTCCTATATGCACCATATCATGAATGTAATGATATCAGATATCTATTTGTTTTGACTTGTCATGGAACACAAGGTTCTCTGTCATTTTATGAAACTCTGGTTATCACATAGGATCACGATTGCTTCCATCTCCATATCAAATAGACATGTCAACAACTTTTGAAGCCATATGGATTCACAACTGGCGGAACATGCAGCAATGTATTCTTCTTCTATCATGATGAGAGCAATGCTTGATTACTTCCTACTCTTCCATGAGATCATGGTTGACCCAAGACTGAAACAACATCTTGAAGTGCTCTTTCTGTCAGAGACACTTCCAGCCCAATCTGAATTGGTATAACCACTCAGTCTGAAGTCATGATCTCCATTATAGTTGAGACCACAATCTAATGTACCCTTAAGGTACCTCATCACATGTTTTGCAGCAACCATATGAACACGTTCGATCTCACCAGAAATTGACTCAAGGTGTTCACAGCAAAACATGTATTTGTCCTGGTGTTCGTCAGATGCATCAATGATCCAATGATCTATCTATACAACATAGCATCAATCAATTATGACGAAGTGTCAACCAGGAGTTTCAACTTTGTTTCCACGTGTGTATTCATGGATTTTCACTCCAACATATCAAATCTCTTCAGTATTTCAACTGCATACTTCCCTTGGTTAAGGAATATCTTCTATGGGCTCTACCAGACCTCAAGACCTAAGAAATAGTGCATTAGGCCAAGGTATTTCATCTCAAATTCTACAGTGAGCTTCTTCTTACAATTAGTGATGAGATTTTATTCTCCAGTTAAGAATAAGTTATCTACATATAACAACAATATAACAAGATCATCATTCATAACCTTGAAGTAAAGGTTATAATCAACTTTACTCTTGGTAAATCCCAAGCTTGTCGGGAAATTGTCAATCCTTCCATACCAAGATCTAGGATCTTGCTTCAATCCGTACAGAGGCTTCTTCAACTTGCATACATGAGTCTTCCTGTCTTCAACTTCAAACCCTTGAGGTCTTTTTATATACACTTCTTCTTCAATGAAACCATTCAAGAAAGTTGTTTTCACGTCCATTTGGTGTAACTTCCACTTCATCTTAGATGCAAGAGCTATGATGGTTCTGATTGAAGTGTATCTGGTTAGTACAGGAGAAAACGTCTCTTCATGCTCAATGCCTTCCTTTTGAGAAAAGACATGAGAAACAAACCTTGCTTTATATTTCTCAATACTTCCATTAGAAGTATGTTTTATTTCAAAAATCCATTTGGAAGATACCACATCCTTGCTCTTTTCTATGGGAACTATTTCCCATACATCATTCTTTATAATGGATTGGTATTCTTCTATCATGGCATCTGCCCATTCTTTCTTTTTGTTAGCACAGGGGCAGACCCATGGTTCAACACTCAACAGTGCACCAAAAAAACCCTAACTACCATCCCTTTCAGCAACACCTGCGGAGCAGGCAAAGTCTCACCTGAGGTAGAGGCAGGGGGGGATTATAGGACGCAGGTGTTTTTAACCAAGCTGGGACATAGATCTATGATAATAACAATTCGCAGGGTTCTCTACTAACACTCAGAAGATGACATGCATTAGTTCATTAGCTTTATTAACATCGCAGAACATAGCCAAAGATAGATCGACACAATAACAATAAAGATTAATCACTTCAACCACTTAGCACATAGCATTGAGTTAGATCTAACATTCATCTATATTTAACACAAGTAAAGCACTAAACATCAATAGATCTATCTATCATACATAACAATCAAAGCACTGAGTAGATTCATAACATAAACAACACAACACAAAGAAAACCAAAGACACAAGATATGTGTGGTTCACCCCAGTGTGGGGCTACGTCCACCAACTACTTCGTCTTCTTTATTATTTGTCAATCTCTTACATTCCACAACTCCTGTGCACTAAGCCACGGTGTCGAGCTTCGCATAGGACAGGAGATCTATGCACTGAGCACCAGATCCTCCTTCCAATCTAGGACAAGGAACAGAGCCAACTTTATCTCATGCACAAATCCTTACACATAGACATTCCCTTGCACAAAGCCTATCGAACTGATTGCACTTAGCCACTTTCCACTACACTTCTACAATGCATTCTTTACTTACTTTTACTTTTACAATCCCTTAAAATAAGGCCTAATCATGGGTAAACCCCATGTTCTGACATCCCATAACCGATTACAAAAACCCTAAAGATCCCCTTATTTGGTCCACATAGCCCGCAAAATAAGTGAGATTCATGATCTCAACTCCGCCTGGGTGCTCTATCTTCGACCAGCTTGTCGAAGTCCAAAGGTGGTCCAAACCTGACCAAGGTTTCCTCAAAAATTGGTCGAGGGCCAACACTTTTGAATGGATTCTTTAAAGCAAGTAGGCTCCTTCTCTAAGAGATCACACATCAAAGCCATATAACTGGATAATGGCTTAGGTTTCTTAACTTGTCTCATGGTTCCTGCAGGGGCACCATACTTCTCTCCATATTGAATAAGTTCCCTTGCCCAAGCTTTCTTTCTCTTGTGGTATATCGTCATTTGGGGAGGATCTTGAGATTCTATTATGTCATGATCTTATAGAATCTCCTCATCATGGAAAGTTATGACTTCCCTCACTCGTTCTATAACTCTGGGAACCGCGGGTTCTTCTTCATATACTTCTTCAAGTTGGCATCTTCTTGATTTCTTGAGTGTTGCATATTCATCAAAGGTTACATCCATGTTGATCTCAATATGATGGTAACCTAGTATATAAACTCTAAAGGCCTCAGAGACTTCACAGTATCCAACAAATATTCCCTTCTTTCTTGAAGGGTCTAGCTTGTTTCTCTTCTCTTTCGGAATGTGTACAAATACTGGAAAACCAAATATTTTGAGATGGCTTACTTCTGGCTTCTTTCTGGAGAACATCTCTTTAGGGGTCTTGAACCCAAGTGCACTATGGGACAATATGTTTTGTACATATATTTTTATTTTTGTTGCTTCTTCCTGTAAGTGCATTGGAAGATCTTTATCATGGATCATAGTATTCACTGCTTCCATTATAGTTATGTTCTTTCTTTTTGCTACACCATTTTGTTGAGGATTGTAGGGAGTGGTGAGCTCCCTCTTGATCCCAGCATATTTGAAAAAGTTTGAAAAATCTTTTAAGGTGTACTCTCCTACATTATCTGACATGAGTATCTTGATCTTTCTTTCAGAGAGATACTCTATCAAGGCTTTGAATTCCTTGAATTTATTGAACACTTCATCTTTTGATTTCAAAAAGTAAACCCAGGTTTTGCAAGAATAGTCATCAATAAAAGACACATAGTATACTTACCCACTGATGGAGGTTGATGGCATTGGGCCACACACATCTAAGTGAATGAGCTCTAGGACTCCTTCTTCTTTATTGTCTCTCTTTGGGAAAGGGTTCTTGATGTTCTTTCCTTGTGCACATACATTGCACACACCTTCATGGTCAACCTTGAATTCTGGTAGACCGGTGACTGCCTTGCTTACATATGGTAATACCTTGTAGTTGATGTGAGCTAGTCTTTTATTCCAAAGTTCACATGGATTCTCAATGGAATGGGTCAAGGTTGCTTCTGAGTGACCCTTTAGCTTATACAATCCACCTTCTTCTTTTACAATAACAATTTCTTCTTCCATGGTTTTTCCTTTGGGCCACATAAGAAATTCTCCATCTATGAAGGAAACTATGAAGCCTTTCTTCTCTAAATATGAGATAGAAAGTAAGTTCTTTTTCAAACATGGTACATACAGTACATCCTTCATCTTCATTGGGGTCCCTGAATCAAGTTTGTAATTTCATTCTCCTACTCCTTTGACAAGGTATTGATAATCATCTCCAAGTGTAACTTTCTGGGGAAACTTCTTTTTTGTAAGGCAAGAGAGAATTTCTCTTTGACCTGTCATGTGCTTGGAAGAACCACTGTCTATGAGGCAAGTGTCCTCACTAGGTGACGTTGATACTGAGAGGGAAGAGATTAAGACATAGTCTTCAATCTGTTCTTTTATCATCTTTGTGGGTGGCTCTTCATCTTCAATTGTATGGGCATGGTGCCTCTTGTTTCTCTTCTTGTATTCTTCTCGTCTAGCTAGAAAATTCTTAGAAATATGTCCCATCTTGTCACAATGGTAACATTGGTAGGATGATAAATCTTTTTCTCTTCTTTGACCTTTCTGAAACTTCTGGAATCTCCTTGGAGGGTGAGATTCTTTATGTATGAATTTGTTTTGGGGGTGATACTCCTTATGAGTTTCTTTTTGGAAGTAATACCTATTTCTTCCTCCTTTAGTATGACTGTATAGGGATTGATATTCAAATATTGATAGTAATGATTCTCGGTTAGTTACTCTTGCTTCTTCTTGAACACATTCTTCCCAAAGACTGTCAAAGTTTAATTTTTCCTTTCTGGCACAAATGGTTTGGATGAATTCATCCCAAGGTCTTGTGAGACCATTAAGGGATATCATTATAAGTTTGTCTTCATCTATAGTATCATAAATTGCTTCTAGTTGTTCTTTGAATTGTGATATTCTAGAGAAATATTCTTGAATTGTTTCTCCTTTCTGCATCCTTGTACTTTTGAGTTGAGTTCTTAGATTTATCTTCCGATTGATGTTATTTCCTTCATACAATCTAGTTAGGGAATCAAACATTTCTTTTGGAGTCTTCTTTGAAGCCACTTGAGGAATAAAGTGATATTTAATAGAATCTGCAATGATTCTTTTGGCCCTAACTGTGTCCTTTTGGTGTTTTTCTTTGGTTGCAGCATTGGTAGGTTCTGGTACATCTTATTTAATGAATCTTTCTAGGTCATTCTCTTCAATAATGAGTGCAATCATATACTTCTAGGCACGGAAGTTTTCCACACCTTCTAGCTTGTCAACAAGCTTAGTTCTTGCAGACATCTTTACTTGCAGCTAGGAAAATGACCAAAAATTGAAAATGCTTAGAATTTAATTTTGAACTTACCAGGAGGTGGGTTTGCCTGAGGTGAGTATCCTGGTGCAGTTAGATTTTAGAAAATCCAACTTTTCCCCTTCAAACTTGAGCAGCGGAATTCTAGACTAGTACTTCTGGTACTGGTTCTGGTTTCTTGGTTTTCTGGTACTTCTGGTTTTTTGGTACCAATGAAAACTAAGGTTTCACTTTCCGGGAGTTCTATCCACTGAAAAAGTGTGCTGAAGGTGCCAAAGAGTTCCCTAAACTAGGGTGCACTTTTCTAGATGATTTTTAGGCTGAAATTCCTCTTCAACAAAAAGCCATAATTTTCTTGTACGACAATAGTGACATTTTTCTTTATTCAGTGAAAGATTCTCTCTTTTGTTTAGCTCTAATACCATATTAAGGTTTAAGCTATTATTAGGTTTCTTTTCAATTTACTAGATAACCATAGCATACATAGGATCACTGAGAGAAACACAATCACAAGATACACAACACCCTGGGAAACCCTCATGGGGGAGAAAACCCAACAAAAATATCCTTAATATAGATAGTCAATACAATGCCAAGACAATAAACCAAACACTAGAGAATATCCTCTATTGATCAATGCACCTCTCTCCTCCTTCTTCTCCAACTGCAACTACCAAACTTGCGCACTGAGTGAGTGAACAAATGAGGCGTCGGTTTCCTTTATTTATACAAACTAGCAGGTGTTGGAAAGGTGTCTCTTCACTGGGCAGGGCCAACTTGTCTTATTAGTTTTTAAAACCACTTTAATTATCCTGGGGGCTAACTTCTCATTTTGCATAATATATTTAGGGTTTGACCAATCCACAAAAGGGGATTTGGTCAATTACAATTCCTGACATGATCAATCCACAAAAGGGGATTGATCTAATGAATAATAACTTAATAATAAATAGAATACTCTTTGTAGTTACAATATTTCAACAGAATCACGAAATAAAATTCTTGAACTTAAAGTTGAGGTAAATAAATTAAACAAAGAAAAGAAACAAGTAAGCAATCAAGCTCATGCAATCCCTAGCTGGATATGGCCTTCACCTATTTATGTAGTATTCTTACAAGAAACATACTTGGTGTTTCAACTCAAAGCCTTGGCTTAAGGAAAGCCAAGAGATTTCATGACTCTTGAGTCATTTCTAGAAGGATTTGTTGAGAGTAACCAAGAAGACACAAATTTTCTTTCTGAATTATATCAACGTGAGATTATGTTATTTCATGACAGAAAATGGAACCCTAACCCTTTTGTGGGTGATGTCCATTTGAGTGATTTTACCTCCTTTGGGAGCAGTGAATTACAGTGGAGAATTGAACAAACTTCCATAGAACATAATGAACAAAACTATAGTCTATGGGTTGAGGGGGACCAGAATAAAAAGATAATCCTTAGGGCACACCACAGATTGTTAAATTCACCTCAATGGGTACCTTTCATTAATAAAATCTATCAAGATTCCATTTCACATTATGAAAGAAAAATCAACAACGTAGGGTTGGAAGCCTTATTGGCTTGTGGAAAAATATGGGAGTATTTAATTAATCAACTAAAACAAAGAGAACCTTTTAACTATCCCAACTCCAGTGAAGCAATGAATAGAGAAGAACGATATATATCATGTTTGAGGTGGTATGGCACCACACAGATAGGGATTAGATTTTATTTTCCTTTGATTTGGTGTCCTACACCAAAATGTCGACACCTTTACCAATGGGGGCCACGAGAAGAAGATGTCCATCCCTCCTATAATTTGAGAAACCTTTATTAGAGGCATGCATATGTTGATTCATTTTCATATTGATTATTGGTGTTGCATGAGGATGTACAACAATCTTAGTTGGGGGGAGATGATGGGTCCCTGTTTTGTCATATTTTTTACCATGTTTTTCCTTTTTACCCTCATCTTTTTGCCATGATTTATCCTCATTATTGATCCTTTACTTACTAAAGTTGGTACATTTTCAAAAAGGTATTGTTTCTCTCCTTACTTGGAATTTCATTGAGTTTTTTTGATGCATTAGGAAGATTTCATATGTTGCAAATCCAAGTTTCAACTTACTAGTTCCTATTGCTACAGATCCATGAGTTCTGACCACTACATTTCATATGTTATGGATTTGGTAACTATGATTATTACACATCATATTCTACGAATGTGTGATTTCTTTCTACCATGTGTTAATTATTATGGATATGTGTGACACTTTTGCTGCAAATCCATTGCTACATAACCATGAAAAAAGATGCAGGTTTTATGAATCCATACAATTGATATGGAACCTATGGATGTCACATTGGAGTGTCATGAAAAAACAATTCCATTCCAAAATAAATGATAAGCATCAATTAGTTATTTGGATTATTGTTTCAATTGAATATGTTGCCTGCTTTGCAGGCTTGATTCCAATAACTTGATTTTAGTTGTTTTTTAATTATTATTTCATATTTTGTCTCATAGTGGCTTGAGAATATCTGATTCTCATGCATGCTACAATTAACAAAGTTTAATTCAATTGTTACATTAGATTCCTATAAAAAGTAGCATCCGCCTCTAAGTGAGGGAAAAACATAAATACATGTTTTACAACTATTTTCTAGTATATAGTTAATTTGCTTAGTCTTTCTTTCATAGTTTCTCGATGTTCATGAATTGAGTAAAATTATCATTATGATATGAGTTAGTATTTAGATACTAAACTTATTCCAATTCCTTTCTCTATAGAAGAATGGCCCACTCTTAGGGGACAGGTGTTGTGTTATTTCCTATTTAGCAGTTAGTTTTGTAGTATTGTTTCCTTGTTTAGCATTTTATTGTTCATAACTAATTTCTATAGATCGATTGAATGGAAATATGTGCTACTAAACTATTCATGGTGTATTGCTACATAACATTGAATATAAGTGTGTGCTAATGAGATTTTTGTTGTATATTATAGTTGTTTTTAGTTGTTTATAGTGATGCTTTCTACTTTATGTACTTTAATTCAACTATGTTTTATGTAAGTAGAATAGTCTGTAAATAGCATGTTAACATTCATCTTTTAACAAAGTACTTGAGACCTGCATGTACTTTTCACAACACCTCACAAGCATAAAATCCTTAGGTTGACAATTGGATGTACTTGTGATCTAGACACCCTCTTGAGAATTACCAAAGTATTTAGTAAGCTTCTTAGAGCCACAAAAGGATAATAATAGAGACATCCTTGCTTTAGCAACCTTTTTTTATGGATGGATGTTGGAGGAATAAATTGAGGCTTTCATCAGGCCAATCACAGAATAAAAAACTTCAAAAACATTTACTCTCTCTCACTCTCTAGGAAAGAAAGGCCTGGGGCCAGATGGATGGACCACAAAAAAAATTTGTTGGTTTATGGGATCGCATGGAAGGAGACCCAATGGCAACAGTGGAAGAATCAAAAGGTGCTGGAAAAATACATGCCTCCTTAAATGAAACCTTCATAGAAAACGTTCGAAAGGAGGGTAACCATGTAGGTTTTGACCAGTATCACCTATTTCCCTATGAAACTATGTGTGTAAATTGAACTATAAGCAGACTTAGCAAGAAGAATCGAACCCCTCTTTTCTAAGAATATCTCCTTAGAACAGTTTTACTTCCTATAAGAGACAAAAATAAACAATGTGATAGGTGTGGCCCCATAGATGTTGCTGACTTTTAATTCCAAATCCCACCCTATATTAATTTTGAAGATCAACCTATCAAAGGCTATTGAAAAGGTAAATTGGTTGTTCCTTAGACTAATTCTTTCTCACTTAATATTCTTGGGTCCCATGAACAATTGGATAGAAGTGTGTTTTCAGTCAGTATCTTATACAATGTTAATAAATGGGTTTGCCTCTTATATTTCCCTCCCTTCCGATGAGCTTCAATAAGTTTTTCCTCTCCCAACCCTTCTTTTTCTCCGTCTACGAGAGGCCCTCAAGAAACACATAACCCATGAAAGAATATTTGGGAACCTTGTAGTTCCCAAAACTAGTTCTATCAAACAAATCAAACCAAGGAAAAAAAATGTGATTTTTTTTAATTTTAGAATACACAATCCAAAAATTTATAACCATAAATTTTGAAACTTTAGAACACATGTAGACATGTTTAACAATGTTACAACTCATATAATCAATCAATCAATCAATGAAAATTTCTTTCAATAAATCAATCATTTATTTAACATCTACACCTCACCGGACTAATGAATATCATACATTTGTTGATTATTGTTGAATATCCTAGATGTATCCATACTGAGGGAATTATTGTTAAAGGATAATAGTTTGGTTTCTACGATTAAAATCGCTTATACAAAGGAAGAAAGAGATCTACATGTTGGATTACTGAGAGGGGGGGTGAATTAGTAATAGAGCAATTTAATCCTTTTTCACCATAAAATGCAAGTGTTATCATTATAATTCAATATTTGAAGAGTAAATAAACAATGAAAAAATGAGAAATCACACACATACACAGTACACCAATGTTTTACGTGGAAACCCAAAATGGGAGAAAACCACAGAATGTTTTTTCTTATATGTATTTAAGAATTACATTCATTGGAAGCACCAACTTCCTTATTTTTCCAGTTGCAACTAGAAGGAGGCTCCAACCCCCTAGTTTCTCAGGCTACAACCTGAGGGAATCTCCAACTCCCCAATTCTCTGGCTACAACAAGAAGAAGGCTACAACCCCCTATGTTCTCTGGCTATAACCGGAAGGTGGATACAACCACCTTTCCTTGCCATGTCCAACCTCCCTGGCGTATAAGTAGAATGATGGAACCACTGTCACACTATCACTATGAGATATACTGCTATAAACTTGTACCAATCAACCTGCACCAAACAACCTGTACCAATAACCTGAACCATGCATCAACATGTACCTCAACATGTAATCAACCTATGCCATAAACAATTGGATCAACCATGCACCAACATGTACCAAACAACCTGTAATCAACCTGTACCATAAACAAGTGCATCAACCATGTACCAAACCTATACAAATAACATGTCACAACAACATGTCCAAACAACCTATCACAACACCTTGTCTCATAAATTTTATCAACCAAATTAGATCTACTCACCAAGATCAATCACCAAGACAACTCTCAAAGATTTTCATCATCCAATCATAACACAACAACTCATAATCATCACCAAGATCAATATGTGCTTATAATAATACAAGTATGTTACATCATCCATAAACCATGTGTCAACAATACTACTTACAAGTGTCTCCAACCATGTACCAAGTATGTACCAATAATGTATCAACTACTCATCAATTATGACTCATCAAGATGTACCAACATCATCAATTATACACCTCATGTATGTGCCAACTCATCAACTACTCGTCTCAACCATGTACCCAACATGTACCTCAACCAAAATCCCTCATCAATTTCATCATCCAAATCTGATTTTTAACTCTGTAATAGACCTGGTGTATATGATCACATACATGCAAACCTTCCTTAGCTCTAACAACAAGAGACTAACATTTTCATCAAACTTTACTTTAGACTCACATGACTAGTTTTGGATTAGTCAACAAACCTAACTTGATATAATCATAACTATGTAACTGTAATGAATAAAGATCTGAAAATAGTACACAATGTTCTTCAGTGTGTTTTATACAATTCCTCTAGCTCTCACTACTTGGAACCTCTCAGAAAAGGATTTATAGAAAAAATGGCATACCTTGTTGAATTCTAGCGTATTCTAGAGAGTGAACTTGTAGAGTGTTCCCCGCACGTAATATGTGTTGTATGGATCTGAAAATGTTACAAAAAATACTAAAGAATGTAATATAACCAACACTTTTGGTATTACTTAATTTGGATGAAGAATTTATGACGTTTTTACCTGAAACACTTGTTTTAGACTAGTTTTAGGACTAGCCACAAACCCTATTTTCCACAGAGTGTAAATCCAAAACTACAACGACCCACAAGATGAAATTAGTAACACATATACTTGGATATGTTTTCTCAATGGCCTATCAATTTCACGGTCTGAATCACTCTAGAAACAAAGTTATTGCGAAAATGGTGAGATGACCTATAAATAATATACCTTAGAAAGCATCATCAAAAGAATTTATCCTCCCTTGAATTTCGGCCTTCTTTACTTCACCTTCTCTCTGAAATTTGGATTAGATATCCTTTGCTTACCTCAGTCACCTGTATATATTCAATATGCTCAAGTGTGATATAAAATGAGAGAGCCTTGCCTCTTATTTATACTTTCATGTAGCTTCCTCAAGGGGTTACCTTTCAACCATCTTAACCCACTTTCCTTATTTTAGGGTTAACCAACTTCTAACCACTTGTCCAATTAGTAATTTATCCATTAAATTTATTATTTAAATAATTTATTTTGTATCCACTTTGACTTATAGTACACTCATCACTTCACTTTACCTCAAGGGGTTACCTTCTAACCATCTTAAACCACTTTCCTTATTTTAGGGCTAACCCACTTCTAACCACTTTTCAACTTAGTATTTTCTTCATTAACTTTATTATTTAAATAATTTATTTTGTATTCACTTTGAATTATAGTACACTCATCACTTGACTTTATTATTTACCTACTAAAATTCTCTTAAACCACTTTGACTACTTTGACCTGTTGGGGCTTCTAAATGACTCCTGAGGGTTCTCCAAGTTCACATGGCCATAAATCTCTAACCGTGAGGAGTTATGCGACGTTCCACATACCATTGGAAATGGCATGACATGTAATATCCATATAGAATAGTCTTTCCTTCAAATATATCAAAAATCATACCATTATCCATCAAACAAACTTGGGTCCATTACCCAAACCTGGGTTCTCCAACTTCTCATGGCCATAACTCTATAACCATGAGGAGTTATGTGACATTCGACATAACACCAAAAATGGAACATGTACTATCCATCTAGAATAGTCTTACCTTCAAATATATTAAAACTCATACCATTATACATGAAACAACCTTGGGTCCGTTACCCAAACCTTTGTGCTATCGGAATTCGCTACCGGAATTTCTCCAAGGGTTGACATCAATCACTAAGGGTTGAAATCAATCTAAAATATCACTCTCCAATGGTTGACATCAATGACAACCAATAATCCATACCAACTATCCATCAGCCTAAGTCAACTGTCTGACAATCTCCCCCTTTGGCATTGATGGAAACACCAACATTGATGGCAACACTTAGTCATGATAACATTCATGCTTATACTCTTCATCAATGTTTATATATCTCCCCATTTGACATCAATGGCAAAGGGTATCTCCCTTTGGGGTTGCTCCCCCTGATTGAACTCTCCATGGGGTTGCTCCCCCTGTCTAGGTGCCTTTGATTTTTCTTTGTGTTTATAAGCCTTTGATTACTCTATTTCCCTTCATATGAATAATATCTCCACCTTTGAAAAAGGGTATCACTCTGAAGTCATATCGCTCATTCTTCCCTTGTGACAATCGCTCCCCTTGGAAACATGCCTCTATGCTCTCTCTCCAAGCATTTACCTTTGCATCTGATAAATCTCTCCTTCTTTGTCCTATTTATGGTGCTTCCCCGTGTACATCTAAGACATATAAGATAAGCATTCAAAAGCATTCATTTTGGAGTAGAAATTACTCCTAGTCTCTGGTGAAGATACTCAAGGGCTTCTCATGGAAGCAATTTTGTAAAGATGTATGCCACTTGTTCTTTTGTTTCCACATATTCAACTTTGACATTCTTCTCTGCAACTTGTTCCCATAGAAAGTGATACTTTATTGGAATGTGCTTCGTCTTGGAGTGCATAATCGGGTTCTTTGAGATACTGATGGCGCTTGTATTATCACAATAGATTGGAATGGGCTCATCATACTCAACCTGTATATCTGTCAAAGTTTGTTTCATCCATAGAACCTGTGTACAACATGTTGTTGATGCAATATACTCTGCCTTGGCTATAGATAAGAATATTGATGATTGTTTCTTGCTTAGCCAAGATACTAAACACTCACCCAAGTAGAAAGTTTCTCCACTGGTGCTTCGTTGGTCATCAATGCAAACTACCCAATCTACATCTGTGTAGGCAATAAGTGATAGATCCTTTCCTTTTGGATACCATAATCCAATCTCTTATGTTCCTTTGAGATATATGAAAATACTCTTCACTGCTAATACATGTGATTCCTTTGGTGTTGCTTGAAATCGTGCCACATGTCCAACTGCATGCATTACATCTGGTCTGGATGTTGTCACATATAGTAAGCTACCAATCATTTACTTGTATTGCCTCTGGTCTATAGAATTTGAATCATCATATTTGCTCAACTTGCAATTGGTTTGCATAGGAGTGGTAACTAGTTTGCAATCTTCCATTATGAACCTCTTTAGAATTTCTCTAATATACTTAGTTTGAGAAATAAAAATTCATTGGTTTCTTTGACATATTTGAAGACCCAAAAATAAGGATAGTTCTCCCAGTAATGACATTTCAAATTCATTATGCATATCATTTGAAAATTCTTGGCTTAACCTGTCATTAGTACTTCCAAAACAATATCATCAACACAAATTTCAATTAATAAAATATTACCTTGAGTTACCTTGATGTAGAGCTTGTTGTTTGTGCTTCCTTTCCAAAGTTCGTAGGGAGTTTTGCCATTGTTGTTTCTAAGCATTACTCTATTTTGAATGTGAACTGATGTATGCACTACATGTGTCCAAAAAAATATCTATCAATTTGGAATCCATTAGCATTGTTCGAGCCATTTCCTGTGTAATTATCATCCATTATGATAATGTTCCTTTGTCTCTGAACCACTCTCTGAACCAATATATGAATCCATGCTTTCATCCACTATCATATATCTGTCCAACCCTATTAAGTGTTCTTACAAATCCATCTTTGTCCATACTTTCCAAGACTCTACTTGCGCAACTGTCCATAATGTTGACCCATTTATCACTATATTATCATGAAGTCTTGATTAATCTATCAAATTGTACTTCTACTAAGTGATTACTCTGAATATGTCTTCTCAAACTCTATAAGTTGCTCGAAGGATGGTTCTTTGTTCTGTCACAGCTAACGCATAGAATCCCCCTATCTAATATTCATATTACTTGGGAGTCTCTAAGTCAGATGGCTCAAAACAATTCCTGATCTTATGTGTATTCATCATCATCTTCATTGGTAGATTCATCATCTTCTTCATTGGTAGATTCATCATCATCTTCATTGGTAGATTCATTATCTCTCTGAGATCTGACTTCTTTCTTTCTATCTGTGGATTCATATTTCACTACAATTCCTGAAATTACAATCTCTTGAACCTGTTCCTTATTTACTTTTCCTCCCTTTCTTTCAGTTATTTTCCAAACCTTTATGTATCTGACATCTTTCTTTTTCTCTGTAGAATTTTCTTCATCTCATTTTATTTCCAATCTTGTGATATCTGGTACCTGGTATTTGTTAACCTAGTCTTCCTGTTTTCTTATCAATACTTTCTTATATATGATAATGTTCTCTTTCATGGAAGTATCGATCATGCTTCTACAATCACTGGCTATGTTTCCATAGTTATGGCATTTGTAACACTCAATGTTACGTGCGACCACATAGGCACTTCTTGCTTGAACATTTCTTTTATAATCCCTACAATCTGCAACCTTGTGTCCAAAGTTAGTACAATAAAAACAATGACCATAAAATAAATTTGCATACCTGGGAGTGAATGATCTTCTTTGTGGCATAGTCCTTCTGAATTTTTTCCTTGACTGATCATGATCATGATTGAAGCTTCTTTGTGGCTTGAACATGTATCTTCAATAGTTTTCTTAAATTCTGGTTGACCATGATTCCTTCCTTTGAGTACTTATTCATAACTCTTTCTATTTTCTTCATTCTTCTTTTCTAGAAACCTAGAGTGCTTCTCTTCATTCTCTATAACTGATGTGGATGTTTCTGTCTCTTCAACGTTCTTGTTGAGCTTGATGATTTTACTTCTCAATGTGACAACTTCTTCTTCAAGCTTTTAAACCTCTTCTTATTTCTTCATTATCTAAGACTTCGTGACTTCTTCCATTCTTTTCACTTCTTCAAGCTGAATTTTGAATGTGATTATTTCTTCTTCAAGTCCTTTCTCTTCTTGACCAAACTCTACCTCAAGCTAGTTTTGATCGTTAGATTTTTCCTTAAGATGATTTGTCAATATCTTCTCTCTCATTTCTGCTTCTTCCTTCTGTGCTGCTATGTTGGTTTCCAAACACTGCTTTTTATATTCAAGATTTTCTTCGATCTTTCTGGCTTCTTCTAGTTGAGTTCTTAAGTTCTCAATGACCTGTTGGGATTCTTCAAAAATGTGAACACTTTCCTTTTGTTTCATCAATTCTTTCTTGAGTGAATTGTTTTCTTCTCTTAGTTCATCTAAAGCACTAATCAATTCTTCTTCATAATTGTCTTCCTTTTCAATTAGTTTTTCAGTCTCATTTCCTTCATGGAATTCTATTTCAAGATGTCCACATTTTTCACAATTAAAGCAAAGCAACATACCTCTGGTGATTATGTACTCTTCATCTTCTAAATATGTTTAACATGGTGAACATAATTCTTCTTGATTTGTATATGCATCTTCTTTGACATTTTTTAAATCTGTGATGGGTGAAGAATATATGTCATGTAACTTATCCCAAAGTTCTTTTGTTGATGAACATTTACCAACCTTTTCTCTTACCGGATTAGGTAATCCTTCCTAGATGAAATCCATTGCTATTTTGTTATTATTCTTCAATTCCTTCTTGGTTGTAGTATTTTCCCTTTTTGAACTATCATATCCTGTAACAACTGATAGCCAAATATAATGTCCATGTTCCTGTAAAAATACTTTCTTCCTTATGCTCAGCATCTCATACTTAAAACCATTCTGACCATTAAACATTGGTACTCCATTCTCAGAATAATCCATGATCTCCTTCCAGTGGTTAAACTATTTCCTGGAGGAACTGTCTCTGATACCAATTGTTGGATTAGTGAGAGGGGAGGTGAATCAATATTAGAGAATTTTAATCCTTTTTCACCATAAAATGCAATTGTTATATCAATGTAGCATTATCATCCAATAGTTGCAGAGTAAATAAACAATGAACAAATGAGCAATCACACACATACACAGTACACCAATGTTTTACGTGGAAACCTAAAGCGGGAGAAAACCACAGAATGATTTTTCTTATATGTATTTAGGAATCACATTCATTGGAAGCACCAACTTCCTTTTTTTTCCAGCTGCAATTGGAAGGAGGCTCCAACCCCCTAGTTTCTCAGGCTACAACCTGAGAGAATCTCCAACTCCCCAATTCTATGGCTACAACTAGAAGGAGGATACAATCCCCTATGTTCTCCGGCTACAACCAGAAGATGGCTACAACCACCTTTCCTTTCCTTGTCCAACTTCCATGACGTATAAGTAGAATTATGGAACCACTGTCACACTATCACTGTGAGATATACTACTATAAACTTGTACCAATCAACCTGTACCAATAACCTGAACCATGCATCAACATGTACCTCAACATGTAATCAACCTGTACCATAAACAAGTGGATCAACCATGCACCAACTTGTACCGAACAACCTGTAATCAACATGTACCATAAACAAGTGCATCAACCATGCACCAACCTGTACCTCAACCTGTACCATGAACAAGTGCATCAACCATGTACCAAACCTGTACAAATAACATGTCACAACAACCTATCCAAACAACCTATCACAACAACATGTCTCATCAATCTTATAAACCAAATCATATCTACTCACCAAGATCAATCCCCAAGACAATTCTCAAAGATGTTCATCAACCAAGCATAACACAAAAACTCATAATCATATCCAAGATCGATATTTGCTTCTAATAATACAAGTATGCTACATCATCCATAAATCATGTTTCAACAATACTACTAACAAGTGTCTCCAACCATGTACCAAGTATTTACCAATCATGTATCAACTACTCATCAACTATGACTCATCAAGATGTACCAACATCATCAACTATACACCTCATGTATGTGCCAACTCATCAACTACTTGTCTCAACCATGTACCCATCATGTACCTCAACCAAAAGCCCTCATCAATTTCATCATCCAAATATGATTTTTAACTCTGTAATAGACCCAGTGTATATGATCACATACCTGCAAACCTTCCTTAACTTTAACAACAAGAGACTAACATTTTCATCAAACTTTACTTTAGACTCACATGACTAGTTTTGGATTAGTCAACAACCCTAACTTGATATAATCATAAATATGTACCTGTAATGAATAAAGATCTGAAAATAGTACACAATGTTCTTCAGTGTGTTTTATGCAATTCCTCCAGGTGTCACTACTTGGAACCTTTCAAAAAAGGAGTTATAGCAAAAATGGCATACCTTGTTGAATTCCGGTGTATTCTAGAGAGCAAACTTGTAGAGTGTTCCCCGCACGGAATATTTGTTGTATGGATCTGAAAATGTTAGACAGAATACTACAGACTGTAATCTAACCAAAAATTTCGGTCTTACTTAATTTGGACATGTTATGAAGAAGTTATGGTGTTTTTACCCGAAACACTTGTTTTAGATTAGTTTTAGGACTAGCCACAAACCCTATTTTCCACGGAGTGTAACTCCAAAACTACAACGACCCACAATCTGAAATTCATACCATAGATACTTGGATATGTTTTCTCAATGTCCTGTCAATTTAACGGTCTGAAATCATTCTAGAAACAAATTTATTGCGAAAATGGTGAGATGACCTTTAAATAACATACCTTAGAAAGCATCATCAAAAGAATTTATCCTCCCTTGAATTTTGACCTTCTTTACTTCACCTTCTCTCTGAAATTCGGCTTAGATATCATTTGGTTAACTCAATCACCTGTAGATATTCAATATTCTCAAGTGAGATATAAAATGAGATATCCTTGCCTCTTATTTATACTTTCATGTAGCTTCCTCAAGGGGTTACCTTTTAACCGTCTTAACCCATTTTCCTTATCTTAGGGTTAACCAACTTCTAACCACTTGTCCAATTAGTAATTTATCCATTAACTTTATTATTTAAATAATTTATTTTGTATCCACTTTGACGTATAGTACACTCATCACTTCACTTTACCTCAAGGGGTTACCTTCTAACCATCTTAAACCACTTTCCTTATTTTAGGGCTAACCCACTTCTAACCACTTGTCAACTTAGTAATTTCTCCATTAACTTTATTATTTAAAATAATTTATTTTGTATTCACTTTGAATTATAGTACACTCATCACTTCACTTTAGTATTTACCTTCTAAAAATATCTTAAACCCCTTTGACTACTTTGACCTTTTGGGGCTTCTAGATGACTCATGAGGGTTCTCCAACTTTACATGGCCATAACTCTCTAACCGTGAGGAGTTATGTGACATTCCACATACCACTGGAAATGGAATGACATGTACTATCCATATAGAATAGTCTTTCCTTAAAATATATCAAAACTCATACCATTATCCATCAAACAAACTTGGGTCCATTACCCAAACCTGGGTTCTCCAACTTCTCATGGCCATAACTCTCTAACCATGAGGATTTATGTAACATTACACATACCACCAAAAATGGAATGACATGTACTATCCATCTAGAATAGTCTTACCTTCAAATATATTAAAATTCATACCATTATACATGAAACAACCTTGGGTCCATTACCCAAACCTTTGTGCTACCGGAATTCGCTACCGGAATTTCTCCAAGGGTTGACATCAATATACAATATCACTCTCCAATGGTTGACATCAATGACAACCAAAAATCCATACCAACTATCCATCAACCTAAGCCAACTTTATGACACTACAGTCCAAATATTAATTATTTCTCAAATCGGCCATGGAAAAGGTAAGGAAGAATGATGTTACTACATATTAAATACTACAACACAATGAAACAATCAAAATAAATTTGAAACCCCAATATGTCTGCATTACTTCATTTTTCAAGCAAATCTCAAGTCCAAATCAAAATGTATGGCTCATTCTATTGCAACTCCCTACCATTGAGGGAGGATACTTCATAGTCATAAACCACTCAAAACCACAAAATATGCCCACGTGAAAGAGGCCATTTTATTCAAATAATAATTCCTACAATAACCACCAATAGTATGTAGATGTTGGAAATCTTAGACAGTGACATCCACTTTAAATTACCAGGACTTTAAACAACAAACTATTTTTGCATACCAAAGAGCATAAAACATAGTAGTTGTCTTACTATGACCAACTGGTCACACTACTCTGTGAACCAGTGACATAATCCAAAACACTAGCACCTCGTAGAAATTGCTTACAAAATCCAATAAACTTACAGATATAAATACTAGTAGATATGCCTTCATGTGATGCTTATTTCTTAACATAGACTCTTATATTTTGGTACAGAACCATTAAACCAACTAGATTAAAAGGCTTAGTAAAGAAATTATCTTAGTAAAAATGTCCCTTCCAAAATTCCACTATTTAGAATATATATTAGTGGAGAGCCATCAGAGGAATCAAATTAAAAGGCAAGGGATTACCACTAAATGCCAAGGATAACCAAGGGACTATGATGTTAATACATATGTTGGTCCCATACAGGACTATACAAATATAAAAGAACTTTGTGCCCATATGATTGTAATTGGATTTAACCAAAACAATTCCATACTATCAAAACTTTTTAGTATGTATAAGGTGTACTATGATCTGGAGGATGCACGTGAAATGTGTGACAAAATACCTGAACGAAGTGAGGTTTCATGAATTGCAATGATTTCGGTGTATGTTGTATGTATATGACTTGTGGAATGTACTTTGGGTTTGATTTCATATAACACACTCATGTATATTTTGACATTCCTAATTTGTAAGAAAACAATTTGAAAATTAGCAATTTATATTATTTAGCTCTTTAATCAAAATAACATAGATATGATGTTTCCTTAGTTTTATATGTCAACCCAACTTATACTACGTTAGTATTATTTTCACAGTGAAGAGATATGATCGAGGGATGGTTCTCATCCTTAGTTCGTTTTACCCAAAGCTAAAATTTACCAGCGCTTTTAGCCATGAAGTGATGACAACTTTTATTTTCACAAAGAAAAAAAAAATCTCTCCCATAACCATTTATACCTGCAAGGATTTCACTTAACCCAAAATTATACTTTAATAGCATGACCTGAAATTATTGCATTTCTCATATTATGGAACACTATTGTTGCATGGTTGACCTTCTTGGAAATGTAGGGTTCTTGGATGAAGCACAAGACTTTATCAATAGAATGCCAACAAGACCTGATGTTTCCATATGGGGATCTTTTATGAGTGTCTGCAGACTCCATACAAATGTAGAGATTGGAGAACATGTAGCACACCACCTTCTTAAGTTGGATCCTAAAAATGTTGTTAATTATGTGTTGTTGTGGTGTCAAACCCCCTCCTCTCCTTCGGGGTTGCTCGACCTCCCGATCTAGGATCGTTCAATACATCGAACCGAATGGCTCGTCGGCTCCTAATAAAAAATCAGTTTAACTTGTCACTGGCCCTTCTTCCTTTTCGGCGCAGGTTGTGTGGCACCTGCGAACCCTTTCCTAATCGATTTTCAATCTTAACGCCAACGTCACTAGCTCTCCCTGCTAGGCTCATCCCTTTATGTGACCACGGACTACGACCGTGGGCTAGCTCCCTTCACAACCCCATGCTTTGGGAATTTTGCGAATTGCTTGAACCCTTTTTCCCGATTTATGAATCAGTAAATTCTTCAGGACCAAATATACGGTCCAAGTTCTTCTTGTGATCAACATCTATGATCAAATCATGAGTTCGGACTTCGTGAGTCCTCTCTTCTCTCAACTCTATACTTCTCGATTTTCGAAACAACGAAGTGTTGATTTATCGCCACGTGTCCTATCTCAATGGACGGCTAGGATTTCTTCGACTCCCAGCTCTTTGGGTATTCTCTCCTTGAATTTTCTATGAAGGGTTCTTCCTCCAAAATATGTGGATCTTCGCCATGTGTCCTCCTAGATACAATAGTCTAGAATCACCATGCACTTCGCCCTTCGCGAAGTTGAATTGTTCTCCTTCTGATTCTTCCGAAGTCTAAATCCTCGAACCCTCGGATATGCTTCCACCTATATACCTGGACAATGGACGCTTTTATGGTCTTCAGGACTTCGGCAAGTCCTCGACTCCCTTTCACACTTGGCGCACTTTCCCCTTTCGATACTTAGGCTATTCTCGAAATTCTTCTGCACTCCTTGCAGATTTCTGCAAAGACTCTTATGCAACTTTGCTCGGCTTGAAAATCTTCAAGGTTCCCTGTTCCTCTCGTCCTTCAGCGAACTCTCTTGTGCCCTCCTGGAAAATTCTCTTTATTCCTCCTGAGATTGTAAGATGAACTTACACTCTCCTTGGCACACTCCTTGCACTCGGCTAAGCTTCTCGACGGCTTCTCCCTTAGCGTACCTAAGCTTGTTAAGGAATCTCCCTTCCTTTGTCGATGCACTCTTTCAAAGCCTTCCTTCCTCAGAGTGTTCAACAACCTTGGGGTTCTCTTAAGAATTCCAACACTTCCAGCTGTGTTGTTCGTGTACGCTCTCACACCGACTCAATTCCCTCCTAGCAGAGTGTCACAGAGTGTTCAGTAACTATGCACTATGTTTCCTCCTACACAGTCTTTCTTTCCAAGGTACCCAATCACCTTGAAATTTCCTCCTGATTCTATGAATTAACCTGGTGTGCCCTCCTGGCAACTTATCTTCTGACTCCACTGAGTTCAAACATGCACTCTTTGCATCGGGTCACAAATTTTCCACCTTGTGTCATGCACTCCTTGCACTTATCCTAGAGAACCAAACTTAATTTGACACACTCATAGATAGAAAATTGTATCTCTATCCCTGCAGACGATTTCTAACATTCATCTAAACTTCAAATGCATACAAATGACATTCAACATAAAATATCCATTACACAAAAATTGATAACAGAAAAAACTGTCATTTTCTATTAATGGAAGAATGTTCATTACAATATGGGAGTTTGAGCTACAACTGAGTCTCGGCTCACTTTGTTTCTCTCCCTATCTTCTATGCATTTCCTCTCCTGGCTTACAATGAATTTTCATCAAAAGTATAAGCCTCTCAACAACCTCTCTTGGGCATAAAATACAAAGATTTATACAAGAGGGGCTCGATGAGCTTCCCTCCAAGCTAAGCTAGTGGTGTCAAATCACCATTCAAAACGCATGTCTAATGGGAAAATTACAATCATGGAAATTTGCTCCAAATCGGATGCATATCCCTCCTACCGTCAGCCACTTAATGGAGACCTTATCTCCAACTTGTGCAAAGGCACAACTTGGCTCTTCCAACCTGTCAGCATTAATTTGCTTTGATAATGCCTTAGATTCTTGAAGGCAAAATGAGAGGGTGGCCCCTCTCCCTTCCTTGGATGTGCACCACGTGTGTCAATCGGTTGGTGTGTGTTGAGGTGGAGAGATGCTCCTGCATCATACTCTACGGCTACAAAAATTCATGAGCTTCCCAACTCAGCTGAAATCCTTCTGAATCCCAAACTTTCTCCTGAACCTATCTTTCAGCTCCTCTACCTTGTTGTTGTTGCTCCTGCATATTTTCTATGGCTTGTGTAGGTTCCTTTTTGTCCAGCTTCTCCTTTTTGACCGCTCCTTCTACTGACTCCAACATTCCTTATCTCCTCAATAACCTCATCCAGCTGCTCCCTTGGATGGCTCTTCTTTTGCAGGCCGGTTCGCTACACTTCTTCCTTGCCAATGGGTAGATCACATCGATCCACCAAGTTATATTCTTCATCTCTTATGGTCTTAGCTTGCCACTCTGTTGCAGCTTCCACTCTTGCAGGCTTCTCATTACTATGCTACTGCTCAGTTTCTCCTTCTGACAAACTTGCTCCTATCAGCTTATTTTGTGTTGGATCAGCTCCAACTTCCTCCAGCTGCTCCTCATGTTGGTATTCGGCTCTCTCTTCTACTATGTGCTCCAGTGTTGCAATCATCTCATTTTCAACTCCTCGGTTGAAATTTCTGAACAATTTTGTTGAATTATTTTCTCCTATGATCTGCAGGATTGTTCCTTGCCAGTCGTTTTATGGTTCTGGATCGTTCAACCAATCCTCCAACATCTCCAACTCTTTCTCCCATGGAGTGAGCATCTTAATTGTATTCTCTTCTTCTTCTACTTGGGCAGACATCAACATCTGCTCCTTCTCCTCTTCTATGACAGTCACTGCTAGTTGTATTTTTGTTGCATATGCAACACATTCTCTGGCCTCAATCGGGCTATGTGGTAGGAATACCTCAAATCCCCCTATGATTAGAATACTCCCCTGATATTTCTCCTCGATGGTGGAAGTTTTTAACTTCTCATCGTCTTCATTCGCACGGTCCACAATTCTACGTGAATTTTCACCTGACCGAGGTCTTTCTTCTACCTCCTCCTCATATGTCAACACCCTCTTATGTGAACTCTCAACTGAGCTCAACTCTTCTCTCTTTTCCACTTGGAAATTTTAGATGTATCCTCTTACCTCCTGGTAGTTTACGAGATCTACTAATCCCTTCTCATTGCCCACCTGACAACCTACAAGACTCATGTTAGATCTCTTTGCCTCATCACTGAGGTTTTCAGCATACCCCAGCCACCTTTTTGACACTTGTTTATGCCCTTTGGACAACAAATTCTGAACAGGACATTTAGTTTTTCTCTTAAAAGGCCACTCATACCTCCAGCGCACCTTTGCTTCATGTTGCATCTTGAATGCTAGCCTCTCCATCTCTTCCCTTATCTCGCTGAGCTCTTTCTCCACTTCATCTTTTCTTTTCTGTTGGTGGTATTTTCCTCGACCATGTCTATGACCTTCAGTAGCCATCTTCACCTTCTACCCACCCCTTTCACAGTATGCTACTTAATCTGCAACTGGAAGCATCTCCAGCTTCTCCTTCGCCTGAAATCTACAAACACGAATTGCACTCTAATACCACTTGGTGTCAACCCCCCTCCTCTCCTTCAGGGCTGCTTGACCTCTCGATCTAGGATCGTTCTAGTAATCTGATCTAGGTGGATATTGGTGGCCACCCACCTTTTACAACTGGCTCTAAACAGTTTTCTGGCAATTTTGGTAATTTACTATTTTTAGCAGTTTTTCGGGTCCTAAAACTTCCAGAGTCATTTTGAGGCCCTAAACGATGTTTTTTGGGGAAATGGGGAACAACAAAGAACTTCCTTCGATGTTGCTCATAAAAAAGTTGTATTCCTTGGATAGATATTTCTAACGAGGTATTGATCACGTCAAACGGATATTGTATGCAAAAGTTACGACCAGGAAGTTGATGTACTGACTTACCCAAACGGGGCCCACATGACTTTTGGCGCTTCATCTCCTAGGGTTAGGTTTTTGGATGTCTAGGGTTTTTGAAATTCCTATTTATTGTAAAAATGTCTTCAGAGCCTCATTGTAACCATCTTCTTGCGAATGAGTGCAGTCGTCACATCTCTTCTCAGAGATAAGACGCCACCATTCCAGCAAGCTTGTTTTCTGCTGCATTTTACAGTTTCAGCTTATTTCCTTATTGAATAGAAAACCAGTTTTATTGTATGTTTTTTATTTGTGTTAAGCACCT
Organism: Picea engelmannii; assembly: GCA_009831015.1. Lineage (NCBI taxonomy): Eukaryota > Viridiplantae > Streptophyta > Pinopsida > Pinales > Pinaceae > Picea > Picea engelmannii. Next base: position 111,478 of record ML799471.1, on the reverse strand, counting down.
GTTATTAATCTGTAGTCATTTCGTTCTTCTCATAAAATCAGGATCAGAGGTATCCGAGTGGTCTGCTCCTTGTCGTCTTAATGCATGTCCCCAACGAGGTCGAAGTACAAAGAATTGGGTCTCAAGCTTGTTTCTCTTGAGGACAAAAGATCTCGCACGCCCAAGTGACCTCTCATGGAAGTAGAAAGAAATATGACGGGATAGGAGATCCTTTCAAAATGTTGCTTGAGGAAGCCCTCACACAACAGAGGAACAAGATGATGGATAGTTTCGCGCAAATCCTTTGGCGGCTACCAACAGGTGACGCATCTTCTTCAAGCGGAAGTGTCGCCCCCCTCAAGGTACAAATAAACTTTGATATTCCTATATTTTAAGGTCAAATAGACACAGATGCTATAGACAAGTGTTTGAATCTACTAGAAGGGTATTTTTCTATCCATAACTTTTCGAATAGAGAAAATATTACTTTTGCGCTCCTCAAAGTTGTTCCCCATGTCAAAGATTGGTGGGAAACTTTATGTGAGCAAAAGGAAATAGAGGAACAATCATTATTTATAGTCATGGCCACCTAGGAATCCTTGATGGATGCTATTAAAGAAAAATACTACCATGTCAGAAGTTATGACGACTTGTATACCAAATGGACCACATTGCGGCAAGAAAGAGACCAAGCAGTGCCAGATTTCACAAATAACTTCCATACCTTGCGCACCAATATGGGTATCAAATATTCGGAGTGACATCTGGTGCTCAAGTATCGTGGTTCTCTGCATAGATACATCCAGACCGAAATAGAATTTCTGGACATCTCATCCTTGGGCGTGGCCTACCGATATGTTGTCAAAATTGAGCAGAAGTTCTAACAAAAGACACGGCAATTTGGGCCTGGGAACCCCTCACAAAAAAATCTAGGAAAGGGCGGCCCAAACCCATAGAACAAAGGACCGAGCAAAGATGGATAGTATCAGGACAACCAGTCCAAGCCACAAGGAAATAAGGACACCAGAAAGACAAAGAAAGATACCGGGAAGTGGTGTGACTTCCATAAGAGCCCTTGGCATAACATTGTTGACTGCCGCTCAAAGCATTCGTTGGTGGCCGAAGTGAAAGCCTTTGAATCAGATGCGGGTTCTGACTCTGATTCAGAACCAAAAAGGGGAAGATGGATCATTCACGCAAAACCCAGTTCCATCGTTGCTACCACCAAGCTCCAGCCTGGTGAACTAGACGAGCCAAAAGAAGGAGAGCACCTCTTCCATTCACAGTTGTGGGTAAAAGGCACCCCACTGCACTTCATCATTGATAGAGGTATCCAGAAGAACCTTATCTCAGCAGAGGTCATCAAATAGTTGGCCCTACCAAAAACGTCGCACCCACAACCCTACACCATCGAATGGCTCCGCCAAGGAAGTGATCTTCGCATCAGCCAATAGTGTCGACTGTCGTACGACATCAAGCCCTTCAAAGACGAGGTATTGTGTGATGTTTCTCCTCTTGAATTTTGTGATGTTCTTTTGGGCCAAACTTATTTATGGAAATGTCATGTTGTATATGAATCTATGCCTCGTACTGTTATTATTACTTTGAACAGGAATTTGTACAGGATACCTGAGGTTGTCCCACCTAGTGTTATTTCCTTGATCTCTGCTAAGCAATGCAGGAAAGTCATATCTCATACGGGAATTTTGTATTCTTCGTGATTCTCTCTCAAAATGAGCGAAAGATCACAGCCACATCCAGGGTCTTCACAGCCAACCTATCCACACAACAAAAGCAAGTAGATAAGGTCATGGAAGAATACTTGGATATATTCTCCTCATCTATCGGGGTACCTCTGCACTGCCAGGTCAAGGACCCCATCGATCTGACCCCCAACGCACCACTGCCCAATGGTTCAGTCTATCGTCGCTCTCTGTTAGAGAATGAGGAGACCAAACGATAGATCCAAGAACTACTCCACAAGGGGCACATATGTCCCAGCTCATCACCTTGTAGGAACCCAATCGTTCTAGTACAGAAGAAAGATGGAACCTGGTGACTTTGCATTGATTACCGGGCTCTGAATAAAATCACAGTCAGAAACTGGTGCCCGATTCCCCGAATCAATGACCTCCTTGATCAACTCATGGGGGCCAAATACTTCAGTAAGATTGATCTGAAGTCTGGCTGCCACCAGGTCCCGATAGAACAGACAGATGTATGGAAGATCACCTTCAATTCAGAGGAAGGCCTTTTTTAATGGTTGGTCATGCCCTTTGGTTTGACAAATGCTCCAGCCACTTTCATGAGGATGATGGACGATATCCTGTGACCATTCACTGATACTTTTGTAGTGGTGTATCTGGATGACATTCTCATTTACAACAAGACTTGGGTCGAACACTTGCAACATATTCAGTAGGTTTTGCACACCCTGCGACAGCACAAGCTATACGCCAACTTGGAAAAATGCGCCTTCGGCATGGACAGGGTCCATTACCTAGGCTACATCATTGATCATCATGGTGTACATGTGGATCCAGCCAAGGTCCAATTCATCCATGACTGGCCAGCCCCAACCACACTCACTGAGCTTCGGAGCTTCTTGGGCCTTGCCAATTTCTAACACAGGTTCATGTTGGGATTCTCCCATATTGCATGGGCCCTCGACCAAATAACCAGGGGTGGTGGTAAGGCGAAATTTGTGTGGGGCCGGTCCCAAAAACAAACATTCGATGATTTGAAGCAACGCTTGTGCTCAGCCCCAGTACTTTCACTACCAGACCTACAACAGCCCTTTGAGATCGAGACAGATGCTTCAGACTATGTTGTGGGTGTCATTCTCACTCAGCACGGCCACCCCGTGGCCTATCATAGTGAGACACTATCAGATGTTGTCTGTAAGTACCCTACTTATGACAAATAAATGTACTCCATTATGCAAGCCTACCGCCAGTGGAGACATTACATTCTTGGGAAGGAGACAGTCATCCACACTGATCATAATCCATTGCAATTCATGCAGATAGAAAGAAAATTGCAGAATGACTGCCATCAAAAGTGGTCCACATACTTGCAGGAATTCCACCTCAAAATCAAGTATAAAACAGGAAGCACCAACCGCGGCATTGATTGCCTCAGCAAACTGCTAGTCGCGGCACTCACCACGGTGCTAGACTCTTGCGGCCATGAGACCTCTGGATGGCCCCAACTCTATGAGACAGAGCTCAAACCCGACTGCATACAATAGGAATCCAGTGATCAGATTATGGACACAGATACCAAGGGCACTTGACAGCAAAGGCTCTAGCTTTATCAAGTCGTCAAAGCAGGCCAGCTCCTGCACCAGGGCAAGTGGCTCACCTAGGGCCAAATTCAACAGAAATTTCCTCATCTGATGGAGGAACTCAACGCAATGGAGACCATAGCTTCCTAAGGAGGGAGGATTGATCCAGGTGGATATCGATGGCCACCCACCTTTTCCAACTGACTCAAAACAATTTTCTGGCAATTTTGGTAATTTATTATTTTTAGCAGTTTTTTGGGTCCTGAAACTTCCGGAGTCGTTTTGAGACCCTAAATGACATTTTTTGGGGGAAAAGGGGAGCAACATTGAACTTCCCTCGATGTTTCTCATACAAAAGTTGTATTCCTCAGATAGATATTTCTAACGAGGTATTGAGTGCATCAAACGAAGATCGTATGCAAAAGTTACGACTCTGGGAAGTTGATGTACTGACTTACCCAAACGGGGCCCACATGAATTTTGGCGCTTCATCTCCTAGGGTTAGGTTTTTGTATGTCTAGGGTTTTTGACATTCCTGTTTATTGTAAAAAGTCCTTCAGATCCTCATTGTAACCATCTTCTTGCGAATGAGCGCAGTCGTCACATCTCTTCTTAGAGATAAGCCGCCACCATTCCAACAAGCTTATTTTCCGCTGCATTTTACAGTTTCATCTTATTTTCTTATTGAATAGAAAACCATTTTTACTGTATCTCTATTATTTTTTGTTAATCACATGTTAATAATCTGTAGTCATTTCGTTTTGCTCATGAAATCCAAACCATCATCGAACTGAATGGATCGTCGGCTCCTAATGGAAACCAGTTTAACTTGTCACAGGCCCTTCTTCCTTCTTAGCGCAGGTTGTGTGGCACCCGCAGACCCTTTCCTTAGCGCATTTCAATCTTAAGGCCAACATCACTAGATATCCCTGCTAGGCTCCTCCCTTGATGTGACCACGGACTACGACCATGGCCTAGCTCCCTTTGTGACCCCGTGCTTCGGGACTTTCATGAATTACTTGCACCCTTTTTCCCAATTCCCGAATTGGTGAATTCTCTAGGACCAAATCTATGGTCCACGTTATTCTTGTGATCGACGGCTACGATCAAATCGTGAGTTCAGAATTCGCGATTCCTCTCTTCCCTCAACTCTATACTTTCTGATTTGCGAATCAGCAAAGTGTCGATTTCTCGCCACGTGTCCTATCTCAATGGATGGCTAGGATTGCTTCGGCTCCCAGCTCTTCAGGTATTCTCTCCTTGACTTTTCTCTGAAGGGTCTTCCTTTGAAATACATGGATCTCCGCCATGTGTCCTTTTGTATCCAATGGTCCAGAATCACCCCGCACTTCACCCTTCGCGAAGTTGAATTGTTCTCCTTGCAATTCTTCCGATGTCTGAATCCTTGAACCCTCAGATCTTCTTCCACCTGTCTACCTAGACGATGGATGCTTTTACGGTATTCAGGACTTTGGCAATTCCTCGACTCCCTTGCACACTTGGCGCACTTTCCCCTTTCGAGACTTAGGCTATTCTCGAACTTCTTATGCACTCCTTGCAGAGTTTTGCACAAACTCTTCTGCGACTTTGCTCGGCTTGAAAACCTTCAAGGTTCCCCGTTCCTCTCGTCCTTCAGAGAAATCTCTCATTCCCTCTTGGAAACTTCTCTCTCTTCCTCATGTGCTTGTAAGATGAACTTATAGTCTCCGCGGCACACTCCTTGCACTCGGTTAAGCTTATCGATGGCTTCTCCCTTAGCCTACCTAAGCTTGTTAAGGCATCTCCTTTCCTTTGTCGATGCACTCTTGCAAATCCTTCCTTCCTCAGAGTGTTCGGCAACCCTGGGGTTCTCTTAAGAATTCCAACACTTTCGACTGTGATTTTCTTGTACGCTCTTGCACCAACTCAATGCCCTTCTGGCAGAGTATCACAGAGTGTTCAGTAACTCTGCGATGTTTTTCCTCCTACACAGACTTTCTTTCTAAGGTACCCAACCACCTTGAAATTTCCTCCCGAGTCTGTGAATTAACCCGGTGTGCCCTCCTAGAAACTTCTCTTCTGACTCCTCTAAGTTTAGACACACACTCTTTGTGTTGGCTCACAGAGTTTCCACCCTCTATCGCGCACTCCTTGCACTTAGCCTAGAGAACTAGACTTAATCTGACACACTCATAGATAGAAAATTGTATCTATATCCCTGCAGACGATTTCTAACATTCATCTACAATTCAAATGCATACAAATGACATTCAACACAAAATATCCATTACATGGAAATTGATAACAAGAAAAATAGTCATTTTCTATTAATGGCAGAATTTTCATTACAAGATGGGAGTTCGAGCTACAACTGAGTCTCGGCTCACTATGTTTCTCTCCCTATCTCCTATGCATTTCCCCTCCTGGCTTAAAATGAATTTTCATCAAAAATCTTCGCCTCTCAACAATCTCCTGGGCATAAAATACAAGGATTATACAAGAGGGGCTCGATGAGCTTCCCTCCAAGCTAAGCTAGTGGTGTCAAATCACCATTCAAAATGCATGTCTAATGGGAAAATTACAATGATGGAAATCTTCTCCGAATCGGATGCAGATCCCTCCTACCGTCAGCCACTTAATGGCGACCTTATCTCCAGATTGTCTGAAGGCACAAATTAGCTCTTCCAACCTGTCGGCATTAATTTGCTTTGATCATGCCTTAGATTCTTGAAGGAAAAATGAGAGGGTGATGCCTCTCCCTTCCTTGAATGTGCATCACGTGTGTCAATCGGTTGGTGCGTGCTGAGGTGGATTGATGCTCCTGCATCATGTTGTCAAATATATATGCAATGGAAGGCATGTAGGAGAATGTTGAAAAGGTCAAAAAACTGATGAAAGAAAAGAAAAATAGAGAAAAAAAAAATCCCAAGATGCATTTAGATTGAAATCAATGATAAGGTATACAGTTTCCTTGTGGGTGAGAGATTACACCCCCAAACACAGAAAAAATATGGAAAGTTCAAGGAATTATCTAGGGAAATGAAGGGTATAGGAAGATATGTGACCAACACAAAATTTTCACTACATGATGTTGAGGAAGAGAAAAAGAAGAATATACTCTACCAACACATAGAAACCCTAGCCTTGCCTTTGAGCTTATAAAAATAACATATGATGAGAACTAGAAACAATGAGAGTTACAATGTAAAGTTGGTGTGGGAAATCCATTGTCAATGCCAAACACAAAAGAATAATAACTTTGGTTTCTCCAAAGTTTTATATTCTCTTGTGGTTGTTTTGTATCCTTCTCACAACAGAAGGAATAGAAGAATTCCTCCACTCGCTTCCATTTTTTTTATGCTTCCTTTGTTTTTATCCACTTGTTGTGATGTTCACATTATTTGTATTCCAACAAGCATCTCTCCATTTTTTTATTTCTTCTTTGGCATTAGAGGATTCCCAACCTCCAAACTTCGCCCCAAAACCCTAAAAAGCCCAATTCTAAGTAGGAAATAATGATATAAAATCCTTCTTACCAACTTAGGATTCTTCATCATTAGGTCTCATTTGCATATTATTCTGATAGGTGAGGGAGGGGATGGGTCAAGGGAAAATTAAAAATCATGACAATATAAAATGCAACACAATAAGTTACCTTTTTTAAAATGATAAGGTGGGATTCCAAAAAACAATGGACAAGATTTCATGGAAATCCTTTGTGATAGATATTGTAGTTGTTATACAAAAGCAAGTTTTGTATCCACAATTCAATTTTGATTAATAAAATCTTTTCTTTTAGATTGCAATATATGGTAATTTTAATTCTAATTCTCATTAAACTAAATTTCAATTATATGTTGTCAATGGAAACAACTTTTAGCATCTAGCGATTTGCTATCACAATTGCTATAGACTGGACCATTTTTTTATGCTATCATAGATAGTCAATTATATTCCTTTCCATCAAAACTATGGGAGTCCAAAGTAAGGGTTTAGGCAATTTGAAAATAGATTTATCTCATGAAATTTAAATTTTAGACAAGATAATTGAACATGTACATCTTCACCAAGTCAGTGAGTTAATGATCTATCAATGATGAAAATAATATGCAAACAAAAAAAATCTAAAAATGTAAGCAATGCATGTGGAATGAAACAATTAGAGCATTCAAGTGAAAATGACTACTTGCTATGTAACTTATTGTGATGCTTAATTGATTGGTTTCATTAATTAATTGATACTTAATATTATAGCAATCCATCAATCCATTAATGTTTCCAAAAGTGGTATGAGTTTTGGAAGTAATGAAAGATGAGAGTTCACTATGATATGCATAAATAATAGTTGTTTTTCCATGCTCACTATTGGTATGGAATTTTGGAACCCTTTGTTTTGTTAATAATAACATAGTTTGAGAAGGAAGGGTATGGAAATCACTTCCTAAGTCCTTATTCTTCTCCTTTGTTCCTTTACTCCTCCTCCTCCTTTGTTCTTCTCCACTAATCAATTCTATAAGCAAGCATTTCAGGCCCAAGTTTGAGACTTTCTCTGATACCACATGTAATGTCTAACACTACTTCTATCAAACGAATCAAATCAAGGAAAAAAAAAACACACACATTTTTTATTTTTATTTTGGAATATTACACAATCCAAAAAGTTATAACCAAAAATTTTGAAACTTCAAAACACATGTAGGCATGTTTAATGATGTTACAACTCCTATAATTAATTAATCAATCATTAAAAATCGCTTTCAAGAAATCAACCATTTATTTAAGATCTGCACCTCACCAAATTGATGACTACCATATAGCTATGATTGTGGAGGATTGAACCCATAGTAAGAAACCTAAAAATAGTCTCCCAAATACTAGATGATAGAAACACAAAAATTGAGAAAAATAAATAAAAAAATCAAAACCTATTCACCTACTTTCCCAAATGCATTTGTATTGAGGGAATTACTATTAAAGGATAACAATCTAGTTTCTACCATTTGAATCGCTTGTACAAAGGAAGTAAAAGACCTATAGTCAAGGGATTAATTATTTCTCAAACCAACCATGAAAAAGGTAAAGAAGAATGACATTACTACATATCAAATACTACAAAACAATGAAACAACGACAAGAAACACTAAACCCCAATATGTCTACATTACTTCCCTTTTCAAGCAATTCTCAAGTCCAAATCATAATGGATGGCTTGCTATATTGTAACTCCCACTAAGAGAGCATACTTCATAGTCATAAACCACGAAATAAACCCACATGAAAGAGGCCATTTTATTCAAATAATACTTCCTATAATAACCACGAACAATATGTAGACACTGGCAAGCTTGGAAAATATACAAACACCAAACTATTTCATCATACCAAAGAGCATAAAACATAGTAGTTGTCTTACTATGACCAACCGGTGACATATAATCCACAAGAATTATTCAAAACACTAGAGACTTTTTTGGTAAAATTGTAAAATTGCTTACAAAATCCAATATATTCAAAACACTAGAGACTTTTTTGGTAAAATTGTAAAATTGCTTACAAAATCCAATAAACTTGTAGATGGAAATACCATAAAGACACGCCTTCATCTGATGTATTTTTGCAAATTAAAATGCAGACTCTTATAATTTGGTGGAGAACCATTAAAATAACTAGATTAAAAGGTCTGGTAAATAAATTATCTTAGTAAAAATATCCCTTCCAAAATTCCACTATTTAGAATATATGTTGGTGGAGAGCCATCAGAGGAATCAAATTAAAAGGCAATGGATCACCACTGAATCCCAAGGTGAATTAGGGGACTCTGATGTTAAGACATATGTTGGTCCCATATAGGACTATAAAAATACAAAATCACTAAAAGAATTCCATGCCCACTTGATTGAAATTGGATAATCAAAATCATATCATATTATCCAAACTTGTTAGTATGTATACAGTGTACTATGATCTGTGCCAAAATGCCTGAACGAAATGAGGTTTCATGAATTGCAATTACTGCAAGGTATTCACAGAATCAATTTTCTCCATAGTATATCTAATGAATAAAGGATTCTAAATTCTAAGCATGAAATTTCCCATCCAAATCGATTCACCCATGTAAATTCACAATTCCAAAAAAAATTTGTCAAGTTTGGGTATGGTTCGCTCTTACAAACAAATCCACCCATGCTTATATATAATTTATAAGGATTTTCAAATCCGATCTTTTATTTTCCCATGCATAGGTCCAATGCAAGGAGAATACCACTTGCGGACATCTAGAAAAAACATGATGTTCACTCTTGGTTCCTCAAAACACACATATCCATTAATACAACATCAAATTACAAGAACATAAAGCTACAGGTCTAAAATGGGTTTACAACTCACAGAAATTTCCCATTAGTACATTAATTGAACCATCCACATGAAAACATCCAAATTAGTCAATTTATCTTCCTTTCAGATACCATTTACCATCTCATTAAGTTTTCCATGCTGGAAAAATTTATGCAACATATCTATGCTCTCCCCGTTACCCCCAAAACCATCGGTTTCCTTGTCTATTTGAAGGCCAATGAGGTTATCCATCTCACTTCCTTCATGAAAAATTAGCCCTCCCCCCTATTATTCATCACCCTTTCCCCCATGTGTCATTCCCCATTTTTTCTTAATTAATCATTTTTTTCTTAAATAAAAATTCTCTTTTTTAGGTAAAATAATAATAATTTGAAGAGCCTCTTAAAAGTGGGTAGTTACTTTATGGATTAATTCAACCAATGGGTGTTTAATATACCTTAGCTTAATTGGAATCTAGAATAATTATTTTTGGGGAGGTAAGGTCAACCCACCTTACTATGTGCACCCCCCAATCATATTAAACCATATATTCTACAAATAGAGACTCTACAACTCTATTGAGACTCCACACCTCACTTAAGACTCTATGTCTCCATTAAGGATTTAATGGTTATGGCCCACACCCATGTGTTAGCAAGTTGTCAAGGCTTTTCCCTATCCTGCACATGCAATATTCGCATGCATATTACATAGATTGATATCATGTGAGCATCATACTAATTGATTCCTTAATATTACCAATTACCCTCCACGGATATTCATTGTTTGACTCCCACCCTGGAGTACTCCCAAACATCCATATCTACCTCTAACGTCCTTAGGTGTCCAATGTCCTACATCACTCAGATCAATGAAATCATGTCAAAAATATAAGAATATAATATCAATGAAAGTCTAATTAGTTTCATTAAGCTTTCCCAATGTTTAATTTGGCTTCCATATCCTTCCTCTTCCTTCGATTAACTCCACCCAGAAGTCCTGCATTTCCTTTCCACCTGACACAACTCACACATGATCACAGTGTAAGTATTTGTTTCATTATCCATGTATATATATGTCATAACATACATGTTAATCAACTCAACAACCAATAATATCAATTACCATTTTGTCAATCAAGCACATTCCACGAGTCACATACATGCAACATAACCAAAAACATGGTCACTAAACTCTTTAGTCAATCCTTAGATTAACCACCTAATTGTTCTCAAGTAGAGTTGGGAAAGGAGAGGCATTACAAACCTAAAAATAGTCAAGATAGAAGGGAACCCCCATATTTCACACGTCATTTTCACTAATGATATCCTAAAATTTGGGAACACCATTATCTAAGAGGCCAAATGTTTGGTTCACATTCTAAATATTTCTCTTCATCAACAGGCATGGAAATTAACCTTTGAAAATCATTCATTATCCTTTTCCATGTTCCTCTATCTATCTACTCCATGCTACTCAAATTCCTTCCCTTCTTGGTTGCTCGTCGTGATGAATGTTTCAAGTATTTGGGTTTCATGTTGAAAGCAAATGATTATTGTATAGAAGAGTGGTAGTGTGGTTATTCAACAAAATAAAAAGAAGAATAGATCATTGGCTCAATTAGTGGATCGCTATGGTAGAACAACTTGTTCTTATGAAAAGTGTCTTGGAAGCCATTCAATTTATTGCTTGGCACTTGCCTATATCATGTTGTGGCTGATACAACAACCTCCCATTATTGAATATTTTTTATTAAAAATAATGGGTCCCTTACAAATGTTTTTTTTATTATTATGGTTTGATTTCTTTTATTCATTGCTTTTGATACATGTTTCAATTCTTTGTTGGTTAAATTTTGATCCAACTTAGAAATTTTAATAAACTTCTTTGTACCATTAATGAACTTCAAATAAAACTCTATATTTCAAGTTAATTATCCATAATTTTTTCGATCTCCTGGGGGATTGGTGATCCAGTGGTTGGGTCGGGTTTCTTGTTTGTTCTAAGTATATTACAATAATTCTCCCGATCTCCCAATGATTTGGTGGATCGGTTGACCGCTTGATCGATGGGTCGGTCACTCCCTAATTGGACCGGGTTTCCATGTGTTGCATTGTGGATTTGAATGACAGCCCAGTGGCTCGAGGTTATGGTGGTGTGGTTAATCATAAGGTTATGTAAATAGATATAATCACACCGGCCTGGGCCTAATCACTATGATTATAAATTTTGGTTGCAAAGAGACATTTGGTAGTCTGGTTCCTAGTTTTTGAACATTCCCACTCTATTTCAAATTATAAAATGTCTTTTCTTCCATTAATGTTTATGACGATCATTGGTTAATGCACATTAAAGCAAATTTATCATCTAATGTGATATAAAGTAAACCCAAAAAATGATGCTTTTATACGCATGCCACATATTTCATCTTTGTTTTCTTATTTCATGCATTGTTATGAGCTTGTTGTAAGCAAATTGTGTGAACTCTGGGAGTAAAAGTACAGTTTTCTTCAAAAATGTTTTCCAGTTAGTATTAGCTTTCAGGTCATCATTCAGGTTTGAATTAAGTTTTTATATGAATCAAATTTTTACTTTGTATTTCCTTCGAAATGCAGGACTCTCTATAACAGGATGACTAAGAAGGGGAAGCAAAGCAACAGAAAGATGAAGAGGAAGAAATAGAAAGGAATCCCAAATCAACTTTCTATTCAAACACCTCTCACAAAATTGGAGTCAAGAACTGCATGGAATGGAGTAAAATCTACAAATTCATTGAAGATGGAGATTTAATGGATGAAGGCGAGTCTGATTTTGATGATCTTGAAGATATTAAAAAGACCAATATGCACATAATAGCATCCAGACCGGATATCTTACCCTATTATGGCATGGTATGGTGGATTGGTTCCCATACTGATATTTCTACTTGTACAATTGTCAATTATGCTTGTAAAGTCATTGGGTCATTTAGGACTAAGGATATTTCTAATATGTAGAAGTTAGAACTAGCTCAAGTGAATCTGGATGAAAATTTTATTTAGGGTTTTATAGAAAAAAAAAAAAAAGGTAAAAAGGGAATATATTCATATGGGTGATTAATTAGAGATTGGTGGCATGATTCTTCTGCCTTTAAGATCATTTCAGATAAAATATATCCCATTCAAAGACTAAAAAAACCTCCTATGTTAGTCGCCATTATGCTCTGTCAATTATGTGGTGAAAAAGATTCTCTAAAATTTAAAATAGGATGGGTTCCCCTTATTCACCAGGTTTTAAAGGGTAAAATCTTCAATTAGGCCCATATTCTTTCTTCCAATATTCAAAAAGAAGTGAAAAAGTCACAAGAGGTGCCACAGAGATATTTCCCAGGGTTTTGTATGTCTGGTTACCTGATAGATGCAGTCTATGCAGTAATCTCTTTTCCTATGTTGTCTTGGAACTAGTCTCTTTCTCAATATCCGGTCCATATTCATTGTTCTAAGTTATGGGTTGTAAACTGCAAATACTTTTTTTATGAAATTTGTAATCATTTTATGATTCCTCTACATATGGCTTTAAAAACTCAACCAACTCCTAGGTTTACTCAGGAAGCCATGAAAACCATCAAAGAAATAGGAGATTGGTTCATAGATGAAGTATTTTCTTACATCATAATTTATGTATGCGAAGGAGCACCTCACATTTTCCCAAGATATGTTCCAGATAGGTTGGTGCTTAGAGAGATAACATATCAGACTATTATTGTTTGTATCATTGCTTCCGTATCAAGAAGTCAAAAAAAACAGTGGCCATCCTTTCTTATTCCATTGGGAATTTATTCTTAATTAAATTCCAAACATGCCTTGAAAGAAGTAGAACAACTTGAGAGAATTTGGTTATCCCATGGAAATTTTAAAAGATGTGACTGAGTAGGTCTTGTCAAAAAGTGATCCGGATTTAGGAGCAGAATGAACTAATTACAGACTGAATACCATAAACACGGAGATAGGAAGAATAACACAAATATTCAGTAAAAAAAATCTTCTATTGAATAATGAAATGGGCTGAAACTGTAAAACTGCATAACTGAAACTTGCTCAAATGGTGGTAGTTATCTCTGAGAAGAGATGTGGCTGCTACATGCATCTGTCTAAGCAGAAGGGATTACAATGAGGCTCCATAGGCCCTTTTCATATTACTCATGAATTCCAAAACCCTAGACATCCAAAAACCTAACCCTAGAAGGTGAAACGCCAAAAGTCATGTGGGCCCTATGGGTAAGTTGGTGTAATTTGGTACCTCAACTTCCTAGGGTCATAACTTTTTCATATGAACTCTGTTTTAGGTGCGTGATAGCCCATTGGAAAGGTCTTTCAGAGAAATACACATTCCACCATAAGAATTTGACTTTGTCAATAGTTTGACTATGGCGAGCCAAAATAACAATGTTTAGGGCCCCAAAACAGCCCTGAAAGTACATCAAGATGTGCTAACATGAAAACATACAAAATAGGTCAGTTGGATTAGGTGAGAGACCACCTGTATCCACCTGGAGAATGTGTGAGGCTTCAGACAGCCCAGAAGTGTAGAAATCACAATTATAAAGCAGTACAGAAATACATGCTGAACAAAAACAGACACGAGGAGCCAGTTGGAATAGTTGGGTGGCCACCAATATCAATTTGGATCAATCCTCCCCCCTTAGGAAGAAATGGTCTCCATTTTGTTAGGTTTCCCCATCAGGTGAGGAAAATTTTGTTGGATTTGGCCCTGGGTGAGCCACTTGCCTTGGTGTAGGAGTTGCCCTATCTTGACAACCCGATAAAGTTGGATCCGTTGTTGGCGAGTTCCCTTGACATGTGTGTCCACTATCTGATCGGCGGATGATTGTTCCATGCAGTCAAGGTTGAGCTCTATTGGTGTCAGTTTTTTGGCAATCTCAAAGGTGTCCAATAATGGTAGAAAATATGGCTGAAGGAGGTCCATATTGAATACTAGATGTAGACCAAGGAAGAGTGGAGTGTTGAGCTCAAAAGAATTGCTACCCACAGCCTTGGTGATAGTGTAAGGCCCATAACGAAGTGGTCGAAGATTTCGATAGGGCCCGGTGAGATTCTTTTTCTACAAATGTAACCAAAAAATTTCGCCAACCTAAAACTAGTGTGGTACCCTGTTTTTATCATGGCGCTGCTTGTACTTAGCATTGGATTTCTACAAAATCTCCTAGACCTGTTGGTGGATGTGTTGAATCCTCTCAATGAATCTGGTAGCTTTGTCAACTGCAGAATGATCAAGGGAAGAGTCCTTTTGTGCAGTGGTAAGAGGAAGTGCAACATCAATGGGTCCCAAGGGTTGGAATCCTAGACCCACCTGAAATGGGCTATGGTTGGTGGAACTATGGAGAGCCTTGTTGTAACTGTGTTGGACATATGGCAGACTCTCATCCCATGTATGGGGATGCTTATAATTGTACATAAGCAAGATGTGCACACTCATCTAATTGAAAACCTCGGTTTGGCCATCAGTTTGGGGGTGGAAAGAAGTGGATTTTGTGACCTTGGTGTCCAACAGAGACCAAAGGCTCGACCAAAAGGTGTTGAGGAACCTGTTTTCTCGGTCGGAGATCATGGTATGTGGTATCCCAAAGTGAACCCAAACTTGTTCGAAGAAGATCTTGGCAGTATCGGCCGCTGTGACAATCTTTTTACATGTTGTGAGGATGGCCATCTTCGAAAATTGATCAACAACCACAAACACACAGTCATTTATGTGCTTGGTGGATGGAAAACCAGACATGTAATCCATGGATATGGACTCCCACGGCTTCTCAGGAATAGGCAGAGGGGTGTATAAGCCTTGATTTTTTATGGTCGGCTTGGCAATGGCGCAGGCAGTGCAAGATCTGATATACTTGCTAACGTCCAATCGAAGTTTTGGCCAATAAAATTGTTTCTAAAGGACGACCACATTTTTCTCTACGCCAAAATGTCCTACCACCCGAGTGTAGTGGGATTCCCAAATCATCTTTGCACACTCACTTGTAGGAACACAGAGATGGCCTAGGTGGCATAAGAGTTTGTCCTGAATGTGAAAATCAGTGGTAGTGGCGTCTGTTCCCAAGAGATGATATGTGGTGGCGAAATTCGGATCTTGTTGGTAAAGTTGGGGCCACTCCAATGTTTCATGTCCACAGGAATGGAGCACAGTGGTAAGTGCAGCCACAGGAGGCCGACTGAGGCAGTCAGCGACATGATTGGAGATACATGTCTTATACTTGATGTTGATATGGAACTATTGCAAGTAGGTAGACCACTTTTGATGGTGGTCATTCTGAAATTTCCCCTGTGTTTGTATGAACTGCAAAGGCTTGTGATCAGTGTGTATGATCATCTTTGTCCCCAAAATGTAATGTTTCCATTGACTGCAGGCTTGTACAATGGAATACATTTCCTTGTCATAGGTGGGGTATTTATGGATAGTATTAGAGAGTATCTCACTATGGTATGCCATCGAATGCCTGTGTTGAGTGAGAATTGCGCCCACAACATAGTCAGATGCATCAGTCTCAATCTCGAATGGTTGTTGCAGATTGAGCAAGGAGAGTACTGGAACTGAGCACAAATGATGTTTCAGATCTTCGAATGCTCTTTGATGATCCTTCCCCCACATGAACTTGGCCCTACCACCGCCCTTGGTCACCTGGATGAGGGCCCAAGAAATATGGGAGAATCCCAACACAAACCATCGGTAAAAATTGGTGAGTCTTAAGAAGATCTGAAGCTCGGTCAGTGTGGTTGGGGCTGGCCAGTCAGGCATGACTTGGATCTTAGCTAGATCAACATGTACCCCATTCTCATTAACAATGTAGCCTAGGTATTGGACCTTTTTCATGCCAGAAGAGCATTTTTCCAGGTTGGCATAAAGCTTGTGTTGCCTCAAAGTGCTCAAAACCTGCTAAATATACTGCATGTGCTCCTCCCACGTTATGTTGAAGATGAGGATGTCATCCAAATATACTACCACAAAGGATTTGGTGAATGGTCTCAATACATCATCCATCAACCTCATGAAAGTGGTTGGTGCATTTGTCAAGCCAAAGGGCATGACTAGCCATTCATAGAGACCTTCCTTAGACTTGAAGGTTGTTTTCCAGAAATCCATTGGTTCAATGGGAACCTGGTGGTAGCTAGACTTTAGGTCAATCTTGTTGAATAACTTTTCCCCCTTAAGTTGGTTAAGAAGGTCATCAATCCTGGGAATGGGATAGCAGTTCATGACTGTGATTTTTTTAAGGCTCTGTAATCAATGCAGAGTCGCCAAGTCTCATCATTCTTCTGCACCAATACAATTGAGCTTCAGCAAGGGGAGGAGTTGGGTCTGATGTGCCCCTTTTGAAGAAGCTCTTGGATCTGATGCATGATTTTGTCATTCTCCATCAGTGAGCATTGATATATTGGTCCATTAGGTAGAGGTGCGTCAGGGGTCAGATCAATTGGATGCTTGACTTGGCAGTGTGTCGGTACCCCTGTAGGTGAGATGAAGATGTCTTTGTATTCTTCCGAGATCACGTCCACTTGCTTCTTCTACAAAGAGAGGTGTTGTGTAGAGGCCATAGATGTTGCAATGACCTTCTTCTTACTGTGAGCATGGATCACAAAGAAGATGAACCTCTCAATCTTTGAAATGACCTTACTGCATTGCTTAGTAGAGATTAAATAAATATCAGTAGGTGGTTCCACCTCTGGGATCCTGTACAATTGTCTACCCAAAGTAATAATAACACTGCGGGGTCTAGACTCATACACAGCATGACACTTCCGCAAATATGGTTTTCCTAAAAGAACATCACAAACTTCAAGGGGATAAATATCACACAGTACCTCATCTTTGAAAGGCTTGATGTCGTAGGAAAAACGACATTGTTGGCTGACACGAAGATCTCTTCCTTGACGAAGTCAGCCGATGGTGTAGGGTTGCGGGTGCAATGTCATTGGCAGGTTCAGTCGCTTGATGACCTCTAATGAAATCAGGTTTTTTTTACTACCATTGTCAATAATGAAGTGAATCGAAGCCCACTTGACCCACATCTACGAGTGAAAGAGGCGTTCCCCTTCCTCTGGTTCTTCTGGTTCTCTTGGTCGGACTTTGGTGGTAGCGACTGTGGCACTGGATTTAGCATCGATAATCCACTTCCCTCCTTTAGGATTTGACTCAGAATTAGAATCGGCCTCTGACTTGGAGGCCTTCAGCTCGGCCACGAGGGACTTCTTGGAGCGGCATTCCTCGATTTTGTTCCAAGGACTTTTATGGTACTCACACCATTTTCTCGTGTCCTTCTTCATCTTCTCGGTGTCCTTCTTGTGTTGCGTCTTGGACTGATTTTCTTGAGGGTGGCCATCACGACTTGGTCCCTTACTATGTGGGTTGGGGTTTCCTTTACCCTGCTTTGGCTGTGAGGGGTTTGTAGATCTAAACTCTCGTTGTTTATACTTAAATTTATGCTCGATCTTGACAGTGTATCTATAAGTTATGCCCAATGAGGCGATGTCTAGGAACTCCATTTCTCTTTGAATGTATCTATGCAAACAGTCGGGGTATTTGAGCACCATATGATGCTTAGAATATTTGATACCCAATTTGGTATAGAGAGTATGGAAAATATTGGTGAAGTTTGGTACTATCTGGTCCCTTTCTTGACGTAGGGTGGTCCATCTGGTGTACTGGTCCTCGTATTTTCCAACATGGTAGTATTGTTCTTTAATGGCGTCCTAGAAGGAATCCCATCTAGGGGCCACCAAAAATATTACAGATTCCTCCATGGCCCTTTTCTCAGAGTAAGTATCCCACCAGTCTTTAACATGGGGAATGACCTTGAGGAGTGAAAAAGTAATATTTTCCCAATCAAAAAAATTGTGGACCGAAAAATATCCTTCGAGCAGATTTAACCATTTATCTACAGCATCTGCATTTCTATCAGTCCTTCAAATAATGGAATATTAAAATTTACCTGTACCTTGAAGGGGGTTGCATGGCCGCCTGATGAAGATGCTTCTCCCGTGGGCAACCATCGAAGGATCTATGCGAAGTTGTCCATCATTTCGTTCCTTTGTCACGTGAGGGCTTCCTCGAGCAACATTTTAATAGGATCTCCTGCTCCATCATATTTCTTTTCATCTCCCATGGGTTGTTGTCGGGCTCAGCGTGACCGATATGGTAATGGATCGATTGGTTTGAGTCCCAACTTCTTGTACCCAGAACTTGTCGGAGACATGCACGAAGAAAAATAAATGAAGAGCAGACCGCTCTGATACCAATGATCTGGATTTAGGAGTGGAACGAACTGATTACAGACTGAATAACATAAACACATAAATAGGAAGAATAACACAAATATTCAGTGAACAATATATTCTATTGAATAATGAAATAGGCTAAAACTGTAGAACTGAAACTTGCTCGAATGGTGGTAGTTATCTCTGAGAAGAGATGTGGCTGCTACGTGCATCTGTCTGAGAAGAATAGATTACAATGAGGCTCTGTAGGCCCTTTTCATATTACTCATGAATGCCAAAACCCTAGACAACCAAAAACCTAACCCTAGAAGGTGAAATGCCAAAAGTCATGTGGTCCCTATGGGTAAGTTGGTGTAATTTGGTACCTCAACTTCCTAGGGTCATAACGTTTGCATACGACCTTCATTTTAGGCGCATGATAACCCATTGGAAAGGTCTTCCAGAGAACTACACATTGCGTTGTCAAACTTTGACTTTGTCTATAGTCTGACTGTGGCGAGAAAAAAAAACAATGTTTAGGGCCCCAAAAGATCCCTGAAAGTACAACAAGATGTGCTGACATGAAAACATACAAAATAGGCCAGTTGGATTAGGTGAGAGGCCACTTGTATCTACCTGGAGAATGTGTGAGGCTTCAGACATCCCCAGAAGTGTATAACTCACAATTATAAAGCAGTACAGAAAGACGTGCTAAACAAAAACAGACACGAGGAGCCAGTTGGAATAGGTGGGTGGCCACCAATATCCATCTGGATCAAAAATAATTGTAGCATGGTGAAAAATGTTAAAGCCTATAATCATGAAGATGATCCATTTGACATTGTTTTCCAAAGAGATCAATATTATGAAGAGGTATCCCAAATAATTAAATATTTGAAGAATAGTCCCAAGATGCAAGAATTCTTAGATTGGCAGTTCGATCAAAAGAATTTTTTTCTAAAAGAAAAGACTGAAGAGAAAGGCAATATACAGGGAAGTGTTGATCCAGAAGATGATGTACAATCAGAGTCAGAGTCAGAACATAACCAAAACAATCCACCTAGTGATATGAAAATTGATAAATAGAACCATAACAAAGATGAATCTGAGAAAGATGGTCGAGATCAAGGCAGTGGAGATACACATAAAAACATTCAGGACAATGAAGCATCACAAACTCCTGAAAAGTTCATTGAGAGAAGTAAAGGAGATAGTACTACCCAAGGTACTGAACATACCTCTTCAATAATAATTATAGTTTTCACTTCTATTGATACCACACCAATTACTTCTATCCTTGGAAAGTTAATGTAACATTCCCCAACCCAACTAAGGTCTATTACGTGTGGAATACTCATAAAAAAAAAAAATTCTTCTAAATAATTTACTGTAGCTTATCAACTATGTATTACATATAGATTTAACTATTATATAATACCATTTAGTAAATGCATCTACAACATTTTAAACAAGCATTAATGCAACTAATAACTCACACAACAACATATAAAATCGTATTAAACACAAAGTTCTTGCACAACAATTTAACTCATCAATACAACACATAAACATATAAAACACTTATCTTTTAATTCAATTGTGCAACTAGTTGCTTGGGACATATGTTCCAGCCAACCATAGACTTTTTGTTCCAAATATCAACAACAATTCACCCCCAAGTTGGGGCTAGCAATCCACAAAATATGGCGGTCTCTCACTATCCACTCACGGCTCAAAAATCCTGCAACCCACTCGTATTCTCCTACAACTATCCTGATTTTCCAGCATCTTTGTTCCTCTCAACCTTCCCAACCCAAGGAATGTACCCCTTCATTGATCTCAGTCCCTTGGGCATCCCATTCATTTATTAGGGTCTCTCTAGCACAGGTAACTAGGAATCTCTCTGTTGGGAACTCAAGGGAGCTCACTGCTAGGAAAACTACCAGCAAACAACAACAAACACGTGTTGTTACAGTGCAACTCACACAGGAGTTCACTCTTCAGGACTGACAACTTGGATATTTAGTATTTAGCTCCAAAATGCTCCAAAAATGCTCCAGCATGCTCTAGAATTTTCTCTCCATGGTTGCTCCAGCTCCAAGATCTCTTTTTAGCTCTCTACTTGTTGTTCATACCAAAACATTGACTGTCTAGAACTAATGTAACTCTCCATACGAATTTCCTCTCTTTGGATTCCTTGCTTGACTTACACACTTCCCCAAGTTGATTGTACTCAACTCCCATGCTCCCAATAACTATGGGATGTGACTTCTCACACCCACCCTCTTACATGCATTCAATGATTGGATTTGGGGACACTCAATTAGAAAATAGGGTTTAATACATAATGATAATAAAATCTGGGAATGTGAGTGGAATTAATAGACATGGGTAATTCCCCCTTGGACCCCTCTTTTAGATGTTCTCCTGGACTTTCCCCTCTCTTATGGATTAATTCATCCCACATATCTATCCATATCCCACAACAATTGGCATCACATTTTATTATTAAAAATTAGAAATGCAATTTGCATATACATCACTTGGTTGTATCCATTCATTATATCTACATTAAGCATTAATTAAACTGGGGATCATAGCGGGTATGTTACATTCCCCCTCCCATACAATTATGCACCACCCTCAGTGCACACTATGCCACCATACATGTATATACAAATTTACATCACAAAATAAAATTATGCAATTTTACAACTCCAGCAACAGTTCCAACCGAAATCTCTTATTCTTCTCACCCCGCGGACCCAAGGAATGCACCATTCGTTTATCAAGGCTAACCCAAGGAATTTACCATTGATTTATCAGGGCTAACCCAAGGAATGTGTCATTATTTTATCAGGTCCTCCCAGCGCAGGTTGGCCAGGACTCTGAAATGTTGTTCTGGAACTCTAGCTGCTCAAAATGGAGTCTTGCATTCTTATATTTTGTTTTCTTCAAAATTGTCAAAATTTTGTGGGTATTCTTCCCACATGTTTTCTTTGTGCTCCCATGTAGCATCTTTAGGACCGTAGCAGGTCCATTGAAACTTTATTGGACCTATGTCTTTGTTCCTTAGCACTTTGACTTTCTAGTCCAGGATGTGTATTGGTTCCACCCGAAAATCCCCTTCGTGCTCCACCTGGATCACGGTTCCATAAATTTTGTGGTTAGGGTTAGGCACATATTTATTTAATAATGACACATGAAATACATTTTTCACTCTTAGGGATGCAGGAAATTCTAGCATGTATGCAACTAGCCTATATTTTCTAAGATTTCAAAAGGCCCACATATCTTGTTGCCAACTTTCAAAAACTTCCTAATGTTAGCAAACATCTCTTCAATTTCACTTTTAAAAACACATGTTCACCCACTTTAAAATCTCTAAACACTCTATTCTTGTTTTCATAACTTTTCTGCATGTCTTGGGTAGCCTTTAAATTCTACTTGATCATTTTCATCTTCTCTTCCATTTCCTTCAACAAATCTAGCCCAATAATTGCTCTATATGTTGGATTATCCCAACTCACTCATGTGTTACACTTCCTACCATACAATGTTTCAAATGGACTCATTTTCAATGAGGCCTGATACCCATTATTGTAACAAAATTCAACTAAGTGAATATAGTCTTCCCACTTTGATGGTTGTTCCATCACATACATTCTAAGCATGTCCGCAATTATTCTATTAGTCCTCTTTGTTTTCCCATATGACTCTGGGTGATATGTTGTACTGAGATTTATATTTGTCCCAAAGACCTTGAACAACCCTTCCAAAAAATGGATGTGAATTTTGAATCTTTGTCTGAAACTATTGCCTTAGGCATTCCATGTAGCTTAAGAACTTCTTTCATGTAGATCTCTGCAATACTTGTTGCCTTATGTGTATTCTTCATTGGAATAAAATGTTTTTCCTTGGTTAATTTATCCACCATCACCATGATGGAGTCATGCTTCTTCACTATTATGGGCAGCTTTGTAATAAAATTAATTGTAACTACTTCCCACTTCCATACGAAATGGGAAATGGTTGTAGCAACCCTACTGGATGTCTATGTGTATTCTTCATTTTTTGGCACTCTAGACATCTGGCTATGTAATTAACCATGCATTTCTTCATAATGGGCCAAAAATATTGGTTTACAATTGCAATTGTCTTTTGATATCCTAGGTTCCCATCATATGGCGCATTATGTATTTCCCTCATTACTACACTTTTCATCTCATTGGAATTCGACACATATACTTTGCCTTTGTACATGAGAATCCCATCTTCTTTCAGCTCAAGGTCTTTAAATTTCTGTTGAAAATTGTCTTGTTTTAATGTTTCTTTTATTTTCAAATATTGTTGATCATAATATGTTGTTGCAATAATTTTATCTTTCAGACCAATCCTAGACATGCTAATGGCTAAAATATGCATTTCATGATCTCTCATGTTGAGTTCATTAGGCACTTGATTTTCCTTGTCTTTTATAAGCTTAATTTCAAAGTCATATTCACTTAGAAATTCTAGCCATCTAGTTTGTCTGGAATTTAATGTTGGTTGGCCAAACAAATACTTCAGACCAAAGTGGTCTATCCTTAGCTCAAATTTCCTCCCATGAGGTAATGTCTCCACTTTTTTAATGCATGTACAATTGTTGTTAACTCTAGATCATGGGTAACATAATTCCTTTCATGCTCTTTTAATTTCCTTGACTCATAGCATACCACATGATCTCTTTGTATGAGGAATCCACCAAGCCCTTCCTTACACGCATCCATGCACACAACAAAGTCTTCATCCAGATCTGCAATCTTCAAGATTGGAACACTTATCAAGTTGTCTTTCAGTTGTTGAAATCTCTCTTCACACTTGGAAATCCAATCAAATTTCACTTCCTTCTTTTGCAAAGAAGTGATTGGGCTTGCAATATTTGAGAATCCTTTTACGAATATTCGGTAATAACGGAAAAGACCCATGAATGATCTGACCTCTGTGAAATTTTTTAGTGTTGGCCATCCTCTAATGGCCTCTATCTTATTGGGATCCACTGTTATCCCTTGTTTTAAAATTATGTGCCCCAAGTAGTGAATATTCTTTTGATCAAAGATGCACTTACTTAGCTTAACATACAATTTATGCTCTCTTAAAACTTGCAACGCCATTTTTAAATGTTGTTCATCTTCTTCCTCTAACTTATAGTAGATGAGCATATCATCCAGGAACATGATTACAAACTTGTCCAGGTACTCCCTAAACATTCCATTCATCACAAACATAAAAATATTTGGAGTATTTCATAGCCCAAATTCCATTATTGTGAATTCATAATGTTTGTGTCTTGTCCTAAATGTTTTATTTCTAGTATATTCTTCCTTTATACTCACTTGATGATTACTTGATATCAAGTCAATCTTGGAAAATATTCTAGCACCTTTCAATTGATCAAATATATCATCAATTATTGGAAAAGTATATTTGTTCTTTATGGTGACCTTATTCAGTTGTCTAAAATCAATACACAACATTAAGGTTCCATCTTTCTTCTTCACGAAAATAATTGGGGCTCCCCAAGGTGACACACTTGGGTGTATATACCGATTCTTCAAAATTTCTTCAAGATGCATCTGCAACTCTTTGAATTTTGGTGTGCCCATTATGTATGGTGTCTTGGACACTGGGGCGGCTCCTAGAACCAAATCAATAGAGAAATCAATGTCTCTCTTTGGTGGTAGTCCTGGGATTTCCCTAAAAACATATTCAAAATTCCTCAAGACCGAATGGTCTTCAATACTTTCCATTTTATCTTTGGCTACCTCTTCCATATGGGCTGCAAAAATCTTCTTCAACTGCATAGTTCAAATCTCTCTAACAACTACATCTCTTGAAATGCCTTGAACCTTTCCTTATTGTCCTTCTTCATCAAGACATGTGATTGTCTTGTTGTAATAGTCTAGGACAACATGGTATTTTTCCAACCAATCGATGCCAATTATACAATCATATGAACCCAATGGTATGATGTTTACATCTACCTTTGTGTTGAGTCCATTCATTTCTATCAAAAAATATTTAACTAGCTCATTGATTTTCCTCTTAGCCCCTATGGCTAATTGAACTAACCAAGATTTATTATGCTTATTCCTTTGCAAGTGAAATATTTCAACAATGTTAGAGTTTATATAACTATGGCTAGATCCAGAATCAATTAAAATTGTTATGGGTTGGCTATCAATATCACCTTCCACTTTAATCATGGGGGATTGATATTATGCTTGCTTCTTGTCCAAGGATACATAAATCCTTGGCATGTTTCCTCCCATGTCCTATATTGTTTCATCCTCCTAAATGTTGTGGATAGTCCTCATTCTTTCTCCTTTATGAGGGAATTCCCTATAGAAGTGGTTTCCCTCACATCCCCAACATTGTACAAGTTGATGCCTTGGCCTTTTCCCAAGAGAATCTACAATATTATGTTCATCTTGGGATGATTAACCTTGTTGATTTTCTTGGGAGATATTCTTGAAAAAAGTTGGCTTAAAACCTTTCTGTCTTTAATCCTTTTTACCCTTCATCTTTTCATTCCAAATCTTTTGGAAGACTGGCCTCCCCCTGCTCTGCTCATAGATATGTTTTTCTCTACTTATGGCTTTCTCCAAAGTCTTGGGGTTATCATATTATATCTTTTCACTATAGAAGGAGGGTAACCCACTTTGAAACCTTTGGATTTTGACATTTTCATCCTTTATGAAGTCCAAATACTTCAACAATTCAAATAATATCTTATCATATTCGTCCATTGTCATGCTTCCCAACTAGAGTTCAAAGAGATCTTTCATCTTCCTTTCATAGTAATACTCGAATAAATATTTCTCTTGGAAATATCCTTTGAACTGCTTCCATGAGATCCTCTTCTCATCAAGGTTCTTGTCTTGCTTAAGTTGATCCCACTACATGGTTTCATTTCCTTGCAAGTGGTAGGTTTCAATTATAGCTTCTACCCTTGAGGGGTAATCATGCAACTAGAAATATTTATTCATTTCTAACAGCCAAGCCTTGGCCTCTTCTCCTTTATGTGCTCACCATTGAAAGTTTGTGACTTAATTTTCCTGAGTTCATCCTTAAATATGTTTGGTTTGGGCCTTCGCCTCTTCCTTAAGACAGGGGACACACTTGGGCTTCTCCCTGGCCCTAAACTTGCATGAGTTCTTCTAGTGGATTTCTTTGGATAATGATGGCGCCTTCTTATGCTTCTTGACTTCCTATGATTCCCATGATCATGCCTTTTTCTTTGGGATCTAGATGTTGTCACTTGTCTAGCAATAGCTTCTTGATTTGTACCAGAGTATTTGTTAAATTTCTTATGCAACATATTGAAACTTTGAAGTATCTCTTCCCAGTCCTTCATAATCATTTCATTATCTTCTCTATAGCTCTGCACTTCTTTATGTAGGATTCTCATAGTTATAAGCTCTTGTATGTCTCTTCTTCCATTTGACTCAATCTTAGCATTTCCCATGTTGACATGAAGACCTCTGACCTCCTCCTCATGGTTGTAATATCCTTGGGCATCTTTCATAACTCTAATCCTCATATAAGAACCAAATTTTCTTTCAAGCATCTCTAATTCTGCAAGAAATGTGCATGTAATAATTATTGTTAGAACATGCATAAGATAAGACATTTCACTAATTAGAATACAGGTTATTCTTCATATCCATTTATGAATAACAAAATGCACCAATTCAAAATATGATTCCTTGTATGCATTCCCCTCTGAAACAACTCTCCAACGGTTGTACTCATGCCTCATTATGAGTTCTGAGCTAAAATTTACAACATTAACATGCTGCAATTTTCCACTCATTTACTGCTAAATAAATATTTGTATTACTTTCTAAGAATGTTAGTGCCCAATTCAAAATTTTGGGTGGATCTGTGTCTTCTCCTCCTCGATAACTTTCCAAAAACTATTCATTTTCTCAAATCTGAGCTCTGGGCACAAAGTTATGGTCCGGAGAAGTTTAGATTGTTTTTCTGAATTTATCCTTGTTTATTACATGTGTCTTCTTTCTCTTCCTGCACATTTTTACATACCCACATTCTGAATTTGGCTCCATGGATATAGTATATGGACCACAATATTTCCATAGACTAATCTTGTGCCCCAAACAGACTTTTGAGCAAGGAGTTATGCCCTCTAATGTAAATTGGTGCTGAAATTTTACCTTAATTGTTTCAATTGTAACTTTCTCATATGAGCTCTATTTTGCGCCTAGAGTAGCTCATTGGATAGCTCTCTGAGATCTTCTTTTGAAGTTTTAGAGACTAGTAAACCTTGGTACACCATGTTTTCGTGGGTTTTTATTGTGTAAAAATAACATTTAAGGCCTCAAAATCACCCCGCAAGTTTATGACCTTCAAAACCTATAAAATTGTTGGATCATGTTGTCATTGATTCCAAAGGATTGATGTCAAAGGAACAATGTCTTGTCATAGAATACCGATGTAATATGTATTGTCCTTGATGTGAATGGATTGATGTCAAGTGGAATCATAGTCATATGATGTCATGCATAGATGAATATGGATCAATGAGTTGTCATTGATATATGATGCATAGATGAAGATGGATCAATGAGTTTTCATTTATATATGATGCATATATGAAGATGGATCAATGTGGGTTCATTGATATATGATGCATAGTTGGATTGATGTAGAGATGACCCATTATTGTATTAATAAGGAGTACAAATGGATGAACTCCAAAGTGGTCCCCTTATGGTGAAATCCCTCATGGGAAGGCGCTTTGCAATTATGTGTCTTATCATGGTTGATAAGGAGTACAAATGGGTGAACTCCAAAGTGGTCCCCTTATGGTGAAAGCCCTCACGGGAAGACACTTTGCAGTTGAGTTATCCTAGAAGTATGGTTAGATAACCCATGCTTAATTGTGGCATAATGAGATGAATATCAGTGAATTTGTAAGTAAACCTATCCTAGATGGATAGTGCTTGTCATGCCATTTCCGGTGCTATGTGGAATGTCACATAACTCCTCGCGGTTTTAGAATTATGGCCTTACGAAGTTGGAGGACCCTCATTTGTTGGCTTGAAGCCCCAAAAGGTCAAAGAAGTCAAAGTGCTTACAAAGAAGAAATTATTTAAATAATAAAGTGAAGTGACAAAGTCAAAGAGGATTATTTAAATAATAAA
>ML799471.1:41840-83038 GCA_009831015.1 Picea engelmannii | reverse complement strand
ATTTAAATAATAAAGTAAAGTTACAAAGTCAAAAAGGATTATTTAAATAATAAAATGAAGTGACAAAGTCAAAGAGGATTATTTAAATAATAAAGTAAATGGAGAACTTTCTAATTATGGAAAGTGGTTATAAGAGAGTTAACCCTAAAATGAGTAAAGTGGATTAAGTGGTCAAGTGGCTAATGATATATGTTGTTGGTATGTGTTGTTGATGTATGTTCACATTTAACTGGTTATAAATGATGGAAATAAGTAATGAGTAAATGGTGATTGCTAACTAAGGAGTTTTGTGAAGGGAAGTTTGAAAAAGATCCCTACATTGATTCACCCCCACTCTCAATGTGGTCGGTGTGTCCAACAATTGGTATCAGAGCAGGCCTTCACTATAAGCCTTAACAAGCTTGGAGGAGATCCATGGACCCACAAATGGATGATGAAGTTCCAATCCTTGATGAGGAAAGTTATTCTACATGGAGAATAGAAATGAAAGTGCATTTGAAGGAAATAGGAGCGGGTGTTTAGAAAGCATCTATTGGTGGATCAGTTCTTTGAAGAACCAGTCAAAGTTTGCATCTCAAAGAGAAGAAAAGAAGAATGATGCATTGGATATCAAGACCATTCTTAGTGGACTCTCAAGTTCTATCAAAGAGAGCATGGAACAATGCACTTCCGCCAATGATCTATGGCTAAAGCTAGAAAAGACATACCAAAGCATAAGGGAAGACCTTGAAGAAAAATCCATCAAGATCAATGAAGGTAAAGAATATCCAAAATCCTCTAATTGCAATGATTCTAAATGTGATGATGTTGGAAAAAGGGAATACCTTGAAGACAATTCCATCAAGATCAATGAAGGTAAAGAATCTCCAAAAACCTCTGATTGCGATATTTCAAAATGTGATGATGTTGAATATTTCTCTACAAGTGAAGAAGAAAATCTAGAGATAGTATGTGTAGAAACAAATGATAGTTATCCCATAGAAGAAGTATAAGAAGAATTATCCGAGCTTAAAAGGAAAGTTGAATGGGCTCTATTTGAATACAACTATTGCCATTATTATATAGAATATAGTTATCTTTCTGATAACACTAAAAAAAATCTTAAAAAGAATCAAAGTCATTTCTTGAAGTTAAAGGAAATGCTCAAGGAATAAGAAGAAAGTAAAAAGAGTCAATTAGAAGAAAAAGAAGAAGAGATCAAAAGACTAAAGAATGAAATGGAAGATAACAAGAAGCTAGATGATGAGATTAGCAAAAGTCTTGGAGTTAATGTCCATATCAAGACTCAAATTGAAGAAGCCAAAAGGGTAGAGGAATTACTAAAGAATCAAGTAAGTGAAAAGGAAGAGTCATGTCATAAGTTGTAAGTTGAAGTTGTTGATCTTAGAAATAAAGTAGAAAAGTCAAACAAATTCTTGAATAGATCAACAATATTGAATGATATCTTGGATAGTCAAATATCACCAAATGATAAATCAGGTCTTGGATACAACAAAGAAGTTACACATGTTGAAGCAAGCACCTCAAAGAAGCATGAGGTAAGTCCCTCACTCTAAAAGAATGGAAATAATGTTGCAAGTCAACCATCTACACAAGGAAATGAAAGTTTCAAAAGAACAAAGCAAGGAAGACATCAAGAAGCCATCTTTACACCTCAAAGAACAAAGACACCTAAGCAAAGGTATGAAAATGTTTTTCATGGTCATTGTTACTCATGTAATGAATATGGTCACAAAGCTTTGGAATGCATATTTTATGCAAGGAGAGATAATGAAAGATTTCATAACACCCTAAGGTGTTGGAGATGTGACCAAGTAGGACACATTGATGCTCATTATCACACCATGAGATGCTACAACTATAGTAGATTTGGCCACAAATCCCAGAATTGTTAGAACACAAGAAGACAATACATGATGAGGACTTCATATAGCATGACTAGAAGAAAGCATGAAGTTAGGAAGGGAGACATTTTTGAAAAGATAGAAGCTCAGAGCCCAAGTTATGAGAAGCTTGGACACCTTTAGAAGTGGGTGAAGAAAACTGAACAGTCAGAACAAAATGGCAGCCTTAAGGGAAGCTCAAGTTTGTCATCTTCAGAAGCATACATGGGTTACAATGGTAACAGTCGCATACATAAGCCAGCTGACCTATGAATAGGTCGTGTACATACGCGAGTCATCTGTGCAGGAGGTCGTGTATTTGTGGTAAAGAGCTTTGGGAAAAAGGCTATGCATATGAGTTTTAGCTTGATGTGATGGTATAACTTGTGTTACAGGATCTGACATGGTTTGTTGCAGGGTCTGACATGGTTTGTTGCAGGTGCTCATGATTACATGTTGGCATACATAATTGATGTATGTATGGCGATGACATATGGTTAAATGTTGGAAAACTATCTTGGATGCATGGTACTAACCCTAGAGTGTGGATTGAGACACTTTTCTATTGACGAACAATGTTGGTTGTGACAGTGAAGTTATAGCACTTTGGTTATGAGATATATCATGATGATGCTAGCTAGATCTATTGAGGCACACTTCTAGTACATGTATTTTTGGATGCTTAGTATTTGTTGTAGTGAATGGAGGTTGAGGCATATCTGTTATGATACATGGCTGGTACATAATTGAGTTCCATTGATATATCTTATGATGTATTTCTAGAGGCATATTTGTTGGATAACTTGGTGCATGCATTTGGCATATGGTTGAGATACATTTTGGGACATGTGGTTGATGATTTGTTTAGGTGGTCATGTTGTACACCATTGATGAGTCATAGCTTGATATATAGTTGATCCATGGTGGGTACACATTTGGTACATTGTTAGAGGCACCTACTAGCAGTATGATTGACACATGGCTTATGGTGGATATGGCATACACGTATGAGGACACATCTTGATTGTGATTCATCTTGTTGTGGTATTGGTGCATGGTTGATGCACTTGCTTGGTACAGGTGGTGATACATGTTTTGTTGATGCACTCATATATGGTATATGTTTGTGGGTGATGGTACTTGGCTAAAGTACGCCATTAGTATTACTTGTTTAGCATATACTTTGGTACATGATGATATGGTTGAAAAACTTGTTATAATGCTTGATGGTTGCAACACTTGATTCATGGTAGAAGCATATGACACTTGTTTGAGGCACATGGTTGGAATGTTTCTAGAAGCATATGGTTTATACATTCCATTGATGATATCTTATGGCATATTCTATGGTATTGATGTACATGGGTGTTGTGCATGGTTGGAACACAGTATGGAACATGATGTACTTGGTTGATGTTTTGTTCATGATTCTCTATTTTTATTGTTGACATATATTTTTCTTCATGATGCATGGTATGGCACAAGTTTGATGCATGGACAGGTCCAAGGATCGTCATAGTAAGAGCGGTCAATCTATGTTTCAGTTGAGCAGTAACATTTGCAGCAGAAGCATATTGTTCATATTGCAGAGAAGATAGGGGGAGACATACCCATAGGGGGATTCATTCTTCTTCCCATGATTCCAGAAGGATATATTCATCAGATGCAAAGTTGAATACTTTAAAAGGATCTCTATACTTAGAGAAAGAGCACAGAGGCATAGTTCCAGGGGGAGCGATGGTCACAAGGGGAGCATGAGCGATATATCTTCAGCATTACATAAGAGTGATATCCCTTGTTCAAAAGGGGAGAAATTATTCAGAGAAAGATCAAAGGCATCCAGGCAGGGGAGCAACCCCAAGGAGAGTTCAGGGAGGGGGAGCATCCCCAAGGAGAGAACTACCATTTTCCATTGATGTCAAAGGGGGAGATATAGTCACATTGATGTGAGTGAGATGACTATTGATGTCGAGCAATGCCTTGTCTACATGTTGCCATCAATTATTGGTGTTGACATCAATGTTGGTATTGCCATCAATGCCAATGGGGGAGATTGTTGGATCATGTTGTCATTGATTCCAAAGGATTCATGTTAAAGGAACAACATCTTGTCATAGAATACTGACATAATATGTATTGTCCTTGATGTGAATGGATTGATGTCAAGTGGAATCATAGTCATATGATGTCATGCATAGACGAATATGGATCAATGAGTTGTCATTGATATATGATGCATAGATGAATATCGATCAATGAGTTGTCATTGATATATGATGCATAGATGAATATGGATCGATGTAGATTCATTTATATATGATGCATAGTTGGATTGATGTAGAGATAAACCATTATTTTCATGATAAGGAGTACAAATGGATGAACTCTGAAGTGGTCCTCTTATGGTGAAACCCTCACGGGAAGACTCCTTGCAGTTAAGTGTCTTATCATGGTTGATAAGGAGTGAAAATGGGTGAACTCCAAAGTGGTCCCCTTATGGTGAAAGCCCTCACGGGAAGATGCTTTTTGGTTGAGTTATCCTAGAAGTATGGTTAGAGAAACCATGCTTAATTGTGGAATAATGAGATGAATATCAGTGAATTTGTCAGTAAAACTATCCTAGATGGATAGTGCTTTTCATGCCATTTTCGGTGGTATGTGGAACATCACATAACTCCTCACGGTTTGAGAATTATGGACTTACGAAGTTGGAGGACCCTCATATGTTGGCTTGAAGCCCCAAAAGGTCAAAGAAGTCAAAGTTCTTACAAAGAAGAAATTATTTAAATAATAAAGTGAAGTGACAAAGTCAAAGAGGATTATTTAAATGATAAAGTAAAGCGAGAAAGTCAAACAGAATTATTTAAATAATAAAGTGAAGTGACAAAGTCAAAGAGGATTATTTAAATAATAAAGTGAAGTGACAAAGTCAAAGAGGATTATTTAAATAATAAAGTAAAGTGACAAAGTCAAAAATGATTATTTGAATAATAAAATGAAGTGACAAAGTCAAAGAGGATTATTTAAATAATAAAGTAAATGGAGAACTTTTTAATTGTGGAAAGTGGTTATAAGAGAGTTAACCCTAAAATGAGGAAAGTGGGTTAAGTGGTTAAGTGGCTAATAATATATGTTGTTGGTATGTGTTACTGATGTATGTTCACATTTAACTGGTTATAAATGACAACAATAAGTAATGAGTAAATGGTGATTGCTAACTAAGGATTTTTGTGAAGGGAAGTTTGAAAAAGAGCCCTACACTAATTCACCCCCCCTCTCAGTGTGGTCGGTGTGTCCAACAATTGGTATCAGAGCAGGCCTTCACTATAAGCCTTAAAAAGATTGGAGGAGATCCATGGACACACAAATGGATGATGAAGTTCCAATCCTTGATGAGGAAAATTATTCTACATGCAGAATAGAAATGAAAGTGCATTTGAAGGAAACATGAGTGGGTGTTTGGAAAGCAGCTATTGGTGGATCAGTTCCTTTGAAGAACAAGTCAAAGTTTGCAGCTCAAAGGGAATAAAAGAAGAATGATGCATTGGCTATCAAGACCATTCTTAGTAGACTCTCAAGTTCTATCAAAGAGAGCATGGGACAATGCACTTTTGCCAATGATCTATGGCTAAAGCTAGAAAAGACATACCAAATAAAAAGGGAAGACCTTGAAGGCAATTCCATCAAGATCAATGAAGGTAAAGAATCTCCAAAATCCTCTAATTGCAATGATTCTAAATGTGATGATGTTGGAAAAAGGGAAGACCTTGAAGACAATTCCATCGAGATCAATGAAGGTAAATAATCCCCAAAAACCCATAATTGCAATATTTCAAAATGTGATTATTTTGAATATTTCTCTACAAGTGAAGAAGAAAATCCAAAGATAGTATGTGTAGAATGAAATGATAGTTATGTCATAGAAGATGTAGAAGAAGAATTATCTGATCTTAAAAGGAAAGTTGAATGGGGTCTATTTGAATACAACTATGACCATTGTTATATAGAATATAGCTATCTTTCTGATAACACTAAAAATTTTCTTAGAAAGAATCAAAGGCATTTCTTGAAGTTAAAGGAAATGCTCAAGGAACAATAAGAAAGTAAAAAGAGTCAATTAGAAGAAAAATAAGAAGAGATCAAAAGACTAAAGAATGAAATGGAAGAGAATAAGAAGCTATATGATGATATTAGCAAAAGTCTTGAAGTTAATGTCCATCTCAAGACTCAAATTGAAGAAGCCAAAAGGGTAGATGAATTACTAAAGAATCAAGTAAATGAAAAGGAAGAGTCATGTCATAAGTTGGAAATTGAATTTGTTTATCATAGAAAGAAAGTAGAAAAGTCAAACAACTTCTTGAATAGCTCAACAATCTTGAATGAGATCTTGGATAGTCAAAGATCACCAAATGATAAATCAGGTCTTGGATACAACAAAGAAGCTACACATGTTGAAGCAAGCACCTCAAAGAAGCATGAGGTAAGTCCCTCACTCTCAAAGAATGGAAATAATGTTGCAAGTCAACCATCTACACAAGGCAATGAAAGTTTCAAAAGAACAAAGCAAGGAAGACATCAAGAATCCATCTTTACACCTCAAAGAAAAGAGACACCTTCAATATGGACACCAAAGCAAAGGTATGAAAATGTTTTTCATGGTCAATGTTACTCATGTAAGGAATATGGTCACAAATATTTGGAATGTAGATTTTATGCAAGGAGAGATAATGAAATATTTCATAACACCCTAAGGTGTTGGATATGTGATCAAGTAGAACACATTGTTGCTCATTGTCACACCATGAGATGCTACATTTGTAGTAGATTTGGCCACAAATCCCGAGATTGTTGGAACACAAGAAAACAATACATGATGAGGACTTCATATAGAATGACTAGAAGAAAGCATGAAGTTAGGAAGGGAGACATTTTTGAAAAGATGGAAGCTCAGAGCTCAAGTTCTGAGAAGTTAGGACACCTTCAGAAGTGGGTGAAGAAAATTGAACAGTCGTAACAAAATGGCAGCCTTAAGGGAAGCTCAAGTTTTTCATCTTCAGAAGCATACATGGGTTACAATGGTAACAATTGCGTACATAAGCCAATTGACCTATGAATAGGTCGCTTACATACTTGATTTGTCTGTGCAGTAGGTCGTGTATCTATAGTAAATAGCTTTGGGAATGAGGCTATGCATATGAGTTGAAGCTTGATGTGATGGTATAACTTGTGTTACAAGATATAACATGGTTTTTTGCAGGGTCTGACATGGTTTGTTGTAGGTGCTCATGATTACATTTTGTCATACATAATTGATGTATGTATGGTGATGACATATGGTTAAGTGTTGGAAGACTATCTTGTATGCATGGTACTAAATCTAGAGTGTGGATTGAGACACTTTTATGTTGAGTAACAATAATGGTTGTGACAGTGAAGTTATAGCACTTTGGTTATGAGATATATCATGATGATGCTAGCTATATCTACTGAGGCACACTTCTAATACATGTATTTTTGGATGCTTAGTATTTGTTGTAGTGAATGGAGGATGAGG
This sequence comes from Picea engelmannii, assembly GCA_009831015.1. Lineage (NCBI taxonomy): Eukaryota > Viridiplantae > Streptophyta > Pinopsida > Pinales > Pinaceae > Picea > Picea engelmannii. Next base: position 75,601 of record ML799471.1, on the reverse strand, counting down.
CATATCTGTTATGATACATGGCTGGTACATAATTGAGTTCCATTTATATATATTATGATGTATTGCTAGAGGTATATTTGTTGAATAACTTGGTGCATGCATTTGGCATATGGTTGAGATACATTTTGGGACATGTAGTTGATGATTTGTTGATGTGGTCATGTTGTACACCATTGATGAGTCATAGCTTGATCTATAGTTGATGCATGGTGGATACACATTTGGTACATTGTTAGAGCCACTTACTAGCAGTATGATTAGCACATGGCTTATGTTGGATATGGCATACATGTATGAGGACACATCTTAATTGTGGTTCATCTTGTTGTGGTATTGGTGCATGGTTGATGCACTTGCTCGGTACATGTGGTGATACATGTTTTTTCGATGCACTCATAGATGGTATATGTTTATGGGTGATAGTACTTGGCTAAAGTACACCATTGGTATTACATGTTTAGTGTATACTTTGGAACATGATGATATGGTTGAAACACTTATTATGGTGCTTGATGGTTGCGGCACTTGATTCATGGTAGAAGCATATGACACTTGTTTGAGGCACATGGTTGGAATGTTTGTAGAAGCATATGGTTGATACACTCCATTGATGATATCTTATGGCATATTCTATGATATTGATGTACATGGGTGTTGTGCATGGTTGGCACACAGTATGGCACAAGATGTACTTGGTTGATGTTTTGTTCATGATTCTTTATTTTCATTGTTGACATATATTTTGCTTGATGATGCATGGTATGGCACGAGTTTGATGCATGGACAGGTCCAAGGATCATCATAGAAAGAGTGGTTGATCTATGTTTCGGTTGAGCAGTATCATTTGCAGCAGAAGCATATTGCAGTGGTATCATATTGTTCATATTGCAGAGAAGATATGGGGAGAAATACCCATAGTGGGGGGTCATTCTTCTTCCCATGATTCCAGGAGGAGATATTCATCAAATGCAAAGATGAATACTTGAAAAGGAGCTCTATACTTGGAGAAAGAGCATAGAGTCATAGTTCCAGATGGATCGATGGTCACAGGGGGAGCATGAGCGATATATCTTTAGCATTACATCAGAGTGATATCCCTTATTCAAAAGGAGAGAAATTATTCAGAGAAAGATCAAAGGCATCCAGGTAGGGGGAGCAGCCCCAAGGAGAGTTCAGGCAAGGGGAGCAGCCCCAAGGAGAGAACTACCCTTTGCCATTAATGTCAAAGGGGGAGAGATAGTCACATTGATATGATTTAGATGACTATTGATGTAGAGCAATGCCTTGTCTACATGTTGCCATCAATGATTGGTGTTGACATCAATGTTGGTATTGCCATCAATGCCAAAGGGGGAGATTGTTGGATCATTTTTTCATTGATGCCAAAGTATTGATGTCAAAGTTTAAAGAATTGATGTCAAAGGTCAAAGGATTGATGTCAAAGGAACAATGTCTTGTCATAGAATATTGATGTAAAATGTATTGTTCTTGATGTGAATGGATTGATGTCAAGTGGAATCATAGTCATATGATGTCATGCATAGATGAAGATGGATCAATGAGTTTTCATTGATATATGATGCAAAATGAATATGGATCAATGAGTTGTAATTGATATATGATGCATATATGAATATGGATCAATGTGGGTTCATTTATATATGATTCATAGTTGTATTGATGTAGAGATGACCCATTATTGTCATGATAAGGAGTACAAATGGATGAACTCCAAAGTGGTCCCCTTATGGTGAAAACCCTCATGGGAAGACGCTTTGCAGTTAAGTGTCTTATCATGGTTGATAAGGAGTACAAATGGGTGAAATCCAAAGTGGCCCCCTTATGGTGAAAGCCCTCACAGGAAGATGCTTTGTGGTTGAGTTATCCTAGAAGTATGGTTAGAGAACTCATCCTTAAGTGTGGAATAATGAGATGAATATCAGTTAATTTGTCAGTAAAACTATCCTAGATGGATAGTTCTTGTCATGCCATTTTTGGTGGTATGTGAAACGTCACATAACTCCTCAAAGTTTGATAATTATGGCCTTACGAAGTTGGAGGACCCTCATATGTTGGCTTGAAGCCCCAAAAGGTCAAAGAAGTCAAAGTTCTTACAAAGAAGAAATTATTTAAATAATAAAGTGAAGTGACAAAGTCAAAGAGGATTATTTAAATAATAAAGTGAAGTGACAAAGTCAAAGAGGATTATTTAAATAATAAAGTGAAGTGACAAAGTCAAAGAGGATTATTTAAATAATAAAGTAAAGTGACAAAGTCAAAAAGGATTATTTAAATAATAAAGTGAAGTGACAAAGTCAAACATGATTATTTAAATAACAAAGTAAATGGAGAACTTTTTAATTATGGAAAGTGGTTATAAGAGAGTTAACCCTAAAATGAGGAAAGTGGGTTAATTGGTCAAGTTGCTAATGATATATGTTGTTGGTATGTGTTGCTAATGTATGTTCACATTTAATTGGTTATAAATGACAGCAATAAGTAATGAGTAAATGGTGATTTCTAACTAAGGAGTTTTGTGAAGGGAAGTTTTAAAAAGAGCCCTACATCGATTCACCCCCCTTCTTAGTGTGGTCGGTGTGTCCAACAAACATTTCATAGAAATTGGATTGTTTTACTATTATAATAGCCTTTTAAATCTGAGTCGTTGATCTCAAATCGGGTGAAATCTGAGTCATTGATTTGCTAATCCTTCCCAAACTCTACAGATCAATTTCCACCGTCAATTAGTAACTAAAAACAATTTGGACCGTTGAACCAAAATTCATCGGTGATCGACGATTCGCTTTGGAAAACCAAAATTGCTCACGAATCTCCCTGACGCCCGATCATCGGCCACTGGCCATCAAAGGATTTCCTTGTGGACCACTTTGCAATACATTGCTAAATTAGTCGACCCGACCATCAGCCATTGTCCATTGATGATCTTTGTTGGCAAATGAACTCCTTACTAATTCGATCGACCGCCGACCATCGGTCATCGACCATTTCTTGGTTGATGTTGTAATTGTTGATGTGGCATGGCGCGTCGATGCTAACATGGCATGAAAAGTATACTCTAACATGGCACTATGGCTGTCATGGCATGACACATCATCACTCTCTTTCCTTCATCGAACATCGACAACTTCTCTTGGATGGCTCAAATACCTCACTGAATTGATCGACACCCGACCATCGGCCATCGACAATTTCCTTTGGTGACTGAAACATTTCTCCAAATAGGTTGACCCAACCATCCGCCATCGGTGAATTCTCTCGACCAACTCCAACACTTAGAAATTTTTGACCGAAACTCGGATGAATCTGGACCTTAGATCTCCAATCCAAGATGATCTTGACCGTTAATCAGCTCCCTTTTTCCAACCTCCTAAAACTGATCTAGAATGTTGATTTGCTCCACTTCACAAACCTTTGAAATGGATCATGGTCATCGATCTAATTCACCTTCCAAACAGTCAAAACCTTGTAAGTTTTTAAATTTATTAAAATGCATCTGGGTCATTGATCTCGAGATCAAATGCGATATTGGTCGTCGATTCTTCAAACTCTGACCAATTCTACAACGGCCATTAAAACATGATTTTCGAACTTCCAGGTCGAATTTGTCTCTACAACTCTATTGATTCACCCCATTAAACCTCTTAGACAATTCTAAGTCCTTTAAACTCAAATTTTGCTCACAAATTTGCACAGACCGAAATCTATGACAATGAATTTTCCCAATTTGCACTCATCTTGGCCCACACAAGTCTGATTTTTGAACCAGAGGCTCTGATACCATAATGTAATGTTCCCCAACCCAGTTGAGGTCCATTACATGCAGAATACTCATAAAAACTAAAATTTACTACTAACTAATTTTCTATCGCTTATCAGCTGCGAATTACATACATATTTAGATATTATCTGATACCATTTATTAAATGCATCGACAGCATGTTAAACAAGAATGAATGCAACTAATAACTCACACAACAACATATAAATTCTTATTAAACACATAGTTCATGCACAATAATTTAACTCATCAATACAACCCATAAACAGATAAAACACTTATATTTTAATTCAATTGTGCAACCAATTGCTTGGGATGGACATTCCATCCAACCATAGACTTGTTGTTCCAAATATCAACATCAATTCATAGCCAAGCTGGGGCTAGAAATCCAAACAAGAGGGTGGTCTAACACTATCCACTCATAGCTTAGAAATCCCACAACCCAGTGGGATTCTCCTACGACTATCCTTATTTTCCATCAGCTTTCTTCCTCTTGACCTTCCCAACCCAAGGAATGTACCCCTTCACTGATACCAGTCCCTCAAGTGTCCAATTAGTTTATCAAGGTCTCTCTGGCACAGGTAACCAGGAATCTCTCTGCTGGGAACTCAAGGGAGATCACTGCTAGAAAAACTACCAACAAACAATAGCAAACACTTGTTTTTATAGTGCAACTCACACATCAGTTCACTCTTCAGTCCTGACAACTTGAATCTTAATTATTTATCTCCAAAATGCTCCAAAAATGATCTAGCATGTTATAGAATTCGCCCTCCATGGTTGCTCCAGCTCCAAGCTCTCTTTTCTACTTTGTACTTGTTGTTCATGCCAAAACATTGACTATCTAGAACTGATGTAACTCTCCATATGAATTTCCTCTCTTTGGCTTACTTGATTGATTCACACGCTTCGCCAAGCTAATTGTACTCATCCCCCATGCTCCCAATAACTATGGGATGTGACTTCTCACACCCACCCTCTTACATGCATTCAATGATTGGATTTGGGGACACTCAATCAAAAAATAGAGTTTAATACATAATGATAATAAAATTCAGGAATGTGGGAGGAATTAATAGACATGGGTAATTCCCCCTTGGACCCTTTGTTATGGTAAATTCCTCCCTACATATAGGTGAAACCCCCCTTTGGACCAAGACCCCTCTTTGATACAAATACAGAAGAAAACAAATGGAAACTAACTTCCCTTTAGACCTATTTAGACAATTAGAATAATAAGTAACATATATACGACTCACCTTTTCATGATGGTTGTCCTTGCTACTCCGACCTTTGACCTTGTTGACCAAGCTCATAGGCACAAGATAGGACCTGCAATGAACAAAGATGAATCTCCTTTCTTCTACTCGATATTGTTAGGTGACAATAAATCTATCTATGATGACTTTAACAACAATAGACATGCATGTAACAAGTGACACAAAACATGAAGGGAATAGGCCAAGTTATATATTAATGGAAAGCCATAGTGAAGCACTTACAATCCAATGTTGGTGTTGTAGCAGCTCCTCCAAAATCAACTATCCATCCCTGTCCTAAATGTCTCAAGATCATAATTATGACGCTCTCATGGATTCTCCTCCCCTTTCACCTTGGAATGCACTCATTATATAGGAGTTGGAGGCTTAAACACCATGAAGTATTTTGGGAAATGGTTGAGGATTTAGCTCCATAAGTTGGGATTGAGTTTACCTAACATGGAGCCATGAGATATGATTTGAATCCTTGACTTCATCTTCTCAGAACTGACCCTTAGAATAAAGTGGGTTATCCATAAATCCCTCTAACCACTTCAATTCTCCCCCAACACTGAGCATACTGTTAGCGCTCTGTAAACTTCGCTCGGCTGAGAAAACGAATGACAGAGAAAACCTACAAACCAACTTTGAGGATCAAAACTATCCTTTCGGACCTAGAGAGGGATCTCTCTAGAGACTTTGTCTCTGAAGAGGATATGGCTTTAAGCTATCGGCTAGATTTAACACCTTTAAACAATAGTTTATGGTTCTATTAGCGAAAGAAAGCAAGACCTTGGGCTATGGATTCGATTTAAGAAAACGATAGAAACAAATGTGTTAGTGATTGAACTCGAGAGGATAAAGGCTAAATGAGAAATAGTCTTTCAGTTAAAAATCGTTGTGTGTGGCGAGAGAAAAACACATGAAGCAGCTCGGAGCATCGCTGGGGATGAATTCGGAGTTCACTTAGAAGAAACACAGTTCGTCTAAATGTCATGAATCTAGAGAATCGTGCGGTGAATTCTGGATTCGAAATCATGTTCCGATTTAGACAGAAAATACAGATGTGAATATAAAGAACACAGGAAAGCACATACGCAAAGAGAGAATACAATACATCAAACTGTCATCGTTAGAATATTTTCATCAAAGCTTCAGGACCTTTGCATTAAGTTTCAATCAGATCAAAAATACATTCAATAGTCACTATCTACATTGTTTTTCCAACCAACCTGGCTTACATTGAAAAGATGGAATATATAGACAAAGGTGTGCCACTCAAGATACCCTACGCTCTAACTACTATCCCTAGAAATTAGGTTCTGACTACTCTCTGTCAGATGACTCTTCGTATGGTAATTCGCTAAAAATAGAAACTGACTGTACTCGGTCACATGATAGTCACTCGTATTTTCCGCGGCGGTTCATTCATCAGCAAGATCTCATCGTTAGAAATTGATGTGTCGACACTTTCCTTTGACAAGGTATCTGGACGATCAAGTGCTCTGTAAGAATCCTGCCACCCATTGTAATGGCCTTGATTTATGTCGTGTGATAATTTGTTGGTGCGTTCATGTGGCGGGTGACCGTAGACCGTTGCAAGTGCCTCCAAAATGATGATCCCTGCTAGAGAACAATGACTTTCTTCAAACCTTCGCATGTCTAACGTACACATGTTCCTTGCAATGGGTGAGATTACATTGTTGCGAGTCTTATGTTTTCCTCGCAGGTATCTTTCAAAGTCCCTACCTCCCAATAGAAAACAGGACGCGGGGGAACAAAATCCACGCCACGTCTGAGAAAAATAAAACGGAGTTGGTTAATCATGCTTCTGGTTTCTTCTACATTTTTTATGCCTGAAGCGTTCTCCTAAGAGACCAATTGCACCTTTTCAGGTTTATCACTTACCTTTGCAGAACCGCGTTCTCTTTCATCTTATTTTTCATACTGGCCAGAGCCGCACGGACTTTCTCCATGGTCGGGTCACATTCCTTGAAGTGTTTCACATTCGTTTCTTCTGACATCCTCTGTGCTTCGAGTAGATGTATGATTGTATCTTACGCTTCCCTGAGTTGTCTCTTGAGCTAAGTCACGTTTCCCTTGCGGCCTTGTGATGTTGATGCTTTGAGGGTCTTCGTTATTAACTATTGTCTCAGCTCTCATTTTTCCTGGTATAGCTCAGTAATAGAAATTTGTGCTTGCTTCAGTTGTTGCGAAGGCTCACGAACACGTCTTCCTTCGGTGTCTGTCCTCCTCCTTTTGCCCTGGATTTCTCGACTTGTACCTTTGACAGGTTCCAGCCGAATGACGTGCATGAGTAACTCTTCTGTGGCCAACTTCACGCGTGGCTCACTCAGGACTCGGGACTCCCCGGCTTCCTTGTTATTCCTTGGCCTACCCCTTCTCTGGGGTATCGGTTGTTGGGGGGACAGGACTTCCAATGTCTTTCCTTCCTCTGCAGCCCTTCCTACTTCAGCCTCTGCGCGGTGTGATGTTACCCTTTCTATGGGTAGAGCGAAATCTCCCTTTGGATCCTTGGGGATGTCTGTTGTAAGTAGAAATAAATCCTAGTTGTTTCCCAATCACCTTAACTCCTCAACTACCAGCAATTTAATCAACGAGACATGAGATAGTTTTCTCTTTGGTTGATCTGCTTCAGCCTGGGCATTGTCTACCATTTCTCGGAGTCTTTGGTGCAAGAAGAAGGACATATTTAACAATATCCTTCCTATGAAATGCATCAAAAATCTAATGTGATGTGAATGTATTTTGTCAAACCTTCCCTCACAGGTGAAATATTTCCTAATTACTCCCAAGATTTTTTGAAAGGGATCCTACAAATATCTACTTAGAACGCCCGTTTCGACTTTCCCACCTAAACAGTCTCATTTGATGAAGTCTTTGTAGCATTGTGCATCCAAAGGCATGCCTTTAAACCACCTTTCACCGCATGGAGGGATCTCTGTTGCAGTCGACAAAGTTTCCTTTGTGACCTGGAAATCGACACCTGCAATTACCGCGCGAGACCCGTCTAACCTCAGTGCGAACTGTTCCGCTAGTTTCATGTTTAATCCTTGGATTTTTCTACAAAAGGTCATGCATCCGACCTATTCAAAAGATTCCCTGACCTCTGGATATTCGTTGACCAACATCAATCTTTGAGGCTCAAGCCCAGCATTCCTACCACTTCGTGCACCCTTCCTTATGTTCTAGGGTGTCATCATGGTGCAACAAGTATTTGTTCTGGGCGCGGTGGATTTGGCACAGGCCAAAGGCAATAATATCAATTGACCTGGGCTTGCAAGAATAATTACAGGCAATGCATAAACTTGTCTGGTGAACAAAATACATGCAGAGCGCTCAGAATTTATAATCGAGCGGGCGAGAGATGAAAACGTGCCAGGGGACACTGAATCCATGGTGATTGGAGGTTTTGAAGCAAGCTTGAATATTTTTGCAGTACATCCGCACGACGGGTACACTTCAGAGTGTGTGAAGTACAGCTGATAAGAGCTGCAGAGCATATGTGATACGAGTTTCATGATTTTTCATTATTTCTTACATCATAATGAGATGATGATGGTCACTTCATCTACCAGCGTGACTTCCATTTAACAACTTGCCTCGACCTTAGGCACGTAAGACCTTCTCTTCTAACAGGACCTGACTCTTTGGGAAAATACCTTTACCTTTGGTTTTTACATCCCTTCTCGACTCCAAGGGCCAATTGGCCACTTGCTGACTTCGACGCATTCATTGTTCGGTACCTCACCTCAATTGCTTTAACACACGGACTCTGACTCGACTAAGACCGACTCTAATTGAAAAACTGACGGCGCTAACAGCTGGCTCCAATGGGGATGCTATCCTCCCAGTGAGGTGGCAAAGAAAAGCAAACCAGGTGCTTGACCATTGGGCCTTATTCGACTTCCAGACTCTGAAACAACAGAAAACAAAAATGCAACCTAAACCTTCTTGACACAATTTCGACCAAACTCGGCATAAACTCATGGCCTTCACTGCGTGCTCCAATTTTCTACTGACACACTGACTCGAAATGCCTTCTTTGAAAATGAAAAATAAAATGACTATTTACAATGACATGAGACTTAAACGGACCTTACTGCACTAGATAGTGTTTGAGGAACCTATTGTTTACAGACCCCCAACCAGTGGAATCTCCATTAAGCTCTTCTAACAAATATGCGTTGTTCTCACGATACGCGCAGATTCTGAAAGGACCCATCCAAAGATTATCGAAATTTGTGTGCTTTCCCTTATCTTTGTTCCTCACGTCCCACTTTAGAACTAGATCCTCCACCTAAAATTCCTCCTATTTAGAGTGCTTGTTGAAAGTTTTATTCATCTTGTCTTGGTGAAGTTGTGATCGGTTGTACACCTACTCCCTAATCTATTACGCATGAATTAATTGGTTTATCCTTCTCTGTGTGTTGTCTGTCTCGGCCTCTTGCTCTTGCAGTAAGTTCCTGACGGGCAATCTCAGTGAGGTAGGGAAAATCGCATCCATTCCATATACGATTTGGAATGGCGATGTGGAGATGGACTTTTTGGTAGTGACTATGTCCACCCACAGCACATAGATGAGGTTCTTATGCCAAGCCTTCTTGTTGCCCTGTAGGAGTCTTTTGATGATATTGGTTAAGCTTTTGTTCGACGATTATGCTAACCCATTACCCTGTGGGTAATATGTTGTAGAATGTCCCACAGTTATATTGTAATCCTTTCAAAACTTCTCCATTTTATTGGACTTAAATGTGGTCGCGTTATCCGTGATGATCTTGATAGGGCACCTGAATCGAGACACAATGTTGGTCTCCATGAACTGAATGATGACCGTGTCAATAGCATGCTTCATTGGAATTGCTTCGATCCATTTTGTGAAGTAATATGTGGTTGTAAGTATCCATCTGTGTTGCATCGAGGATGGAGGATGAATATCTCCTATAAATTCCAAGCCCCATTGCATGAACAATGCTTCGACCGAGATTGGTTTCAGCGGCAGGGGTTGCAGCTTTCTCCTTCCATCGAAAATATGACACTCATGGCAATTGGAAACTTCTTTGTACATGTATGCGAAGATCTTGGGCCAATAATAACCTACTCTTAGAATTTTATGCATGGTATTTTTCCAGTAGTGATGTCCTCCACAGTCACCTTTGTGGAATTCTCTGATGGCCTGTTCTGCGTCATCGTCTAGTAGGAAACTCAGTAATATCCCTCCCAGATCTTTCCAATACAGTGAGTTATCCAAGATGTAGAACTTAGTAGCTTTGAGCTTTAAGAATCTGGCCTTGGTATTACTTAACCCCAGAGGAGCTTTCAAATTCCTCAACACATAAATGATGCCTATATACCAAGGTGAATCGATGAACTTCTGGGACACCTGTGCGGTTGTTTCTTCCTGAGGATTCCCTGACAGATAAGCAATGAAGTTGCTTCCCAGAACATCATAGTTCGACTGCACCATCAGTTTTGTAAGGCCCTGACCCTTGATCATCTTTGTGGGCTTAATTTCAATGTCATATTCCATCATGACCGCGATCCACTTACCTCTTCTCCCCTCAGGGTCAGGCTAAGTCAAGATGTCTTTGACTGAGTTGTTGGGCACGTAAGCGATAATGTGGGGATGTAGTATGTAGGTTCTGAACTCCTTTAGGATTTTCACTAAGGCGTATGCTTGTTTCTCCATAATGTCATACCTCAGTGGTGAATCCCTCAACGTCCGGCTAAAATAGGCTATAGGGTTCTAAAAGTTCTGATCATATTTCTATAATAGTACGCCAGCAATGGTATGTTCTGAGGCGGACGAGAACAAGATGAAGTCCTTCATGAAGTTTGGGCTAGCCAATACAGGGTCTTTGGTCAGCGCTACCTTGATATCTTCGAATGATTTCTTGGTTTCGAGGCTCCATTTGATCTCATTCCCCTTTCTGAACATGCTGGTGATATGTTTTATAATTTCCGTCAGGTTCGGGATGAATCTTCTCAAGAAATTCACCTTTCCCAGGAAGAACTGCACCTCCTTCTTGTTGCACGGAGTGCTAATTTCCAGGATTCCTTCTACCATGTTGGGGTCTATCTTTATACCTTCCTTCGAGATGATGTGCCCCAACAGTTTCCCTTCTTGCATTTTGAAATGTGATTTTTTTGGATTCAAGGATATTTCAAACTTCCTGCACTTTTGGAAGACCTTATTCAAATGCTCAAGGTGTTGTTCATCGGAGTCGGAGTACATTGTGATGTCATCTAGATAGATCACGATAAATTTTCCCTTTTCCTCTGCAAATGTTATATCCATCGCTTGTTGGAAATTAGCTCCAACATTCATCAGGCCGAAAGGCATTTTGGCATATATGAACGTCCCCCATGGCATCGTGAAAGCTGTCTTTTCCTGGTCATCTGGGTGTACCATGATCTGATTGTAACCTAAGAAGCCATCCAGCATAGACATCTTCTAGGACCCAACTACCTTCTGCAAAATATAGTCCATCTTAGGGAGCAAGTAGTTGTCCTTGAGTGATACTTTGTTCAAGTTCCAGAAATCCACACACAACCTTATTTCACCCCTCTTTTTCCTCACAGGCACCAAGTTGCAACCCATTTCGAAAACCTTAAAGAGACGATAATTTTGGCTTCGAAAAGTTTATTTATCTCTTTTTTTATTAGCGGAAGCAGCGGGGGATTTATCCGTCTTAGATTTTTCTTGAAAGGCTTTTGGTCTTCTTTGAGAGGAATGACGTGTTGAATCACTTTAGTGTCATAAAATTTCAAGTCGTCATAACTCCAAGCGAAGACATCGGGAAAGTCCTTCATAAGCTTGATATAGTCTTGTTTGACCTCTAAACTGAGCATCTTTGATAATTTTATTATCTTTGGATTCCCCTGGGTCCCGATATTTCAATCCTCGACATCCTCGTCGTTTACAATAATCTTGGGATTTCTAGCCACATCGTTTTCATCAAACACCTTTTCCAATGGAACTAATCCCTTTCAAATGATATTATTCTTTAGTTGTACTATGTCCCTCCCAGCTATCTGGTTCTAGAAAGGGTTGTCGTTACTACACGCAGCTGTGCTTTCATCTTCGTTGCAGCAACACTCGTCATCAATGTTTACATTAATGAACTCATCACTCATCTGGAGAAATCTCTCCACCTGTTTGTCATCCTCAAACACCTGCCAATACTTGATATTATCGGGCACTATTGGCCTATGTTTGAATTCGATCTCATACTTTCTGTTGGGGAAAATGGGAATTTTAAAAACTGAGGCCGAGGTGGCCAAGGCATCTGCAATTTGATTATTCCCCCTCGGGATCGCTGATAAATTATACTCCGAGAATTCTTTGAGGAGGTCCAGCACTAGGTTTTTGTACGCTCTCAGTCTAGGGTGATTGGATTGGTATATGCCTTTCACTTTATTTATAACGAGCTCGGATTCCCCATGCACCATTATCCTCTTCACGCCCAACTCTTTCAAAACTCTCAGACCCAAAATCAATGCCTCATACTCAGCCATGTTATTTGTACAGTTGAAGGCGAGTTTGTATGAGAAGAGTTTTGTGCCCACCTTAGGAGGACAAATCCATACGTCAACCCCTGCCCCTTCCTTGTTGGCAGCTTTGTCGAAACTCATGTTCCATATCTCGTTCTCTGCACGGTTCCTTGGGTTGGCGCACTCTGTTGCGCATTGCGCGGCTTTATCATCGACAATCATGACAGTTGTCGGTTCTTCCTCTTCAAAGCTCAGGTAATTGTAAAATATGGAGGAGTCGATCTCAGTGTCAATGGAGTATATAGGGTGTTTATTAGGCTATGTCTTACTGCTCACCATGTATTTCAGCAGTACTTCTCTGTCTAACCATCTCTCTTGGCCGAAGACAAGGATGGTGGCGTACGACATGTCCATTTGCGGAGTTCCCTTTAATTTCGCAGCCCATGACCTGGATAATAACATGCCAAATTTAGGGGGTATATTGGCCACGACCACGTCCATAACCATATTTTTAGAAGGGATTTGGGCCAACGACACAACCAAATCTTTGATCAGACCCAAACATTTGACTTTCCTTGAATCAAAAGAAAAAAAATCCTTATAGGGCCTGGTGATGTCCAAACCCAACTCGTCCATGATCAATTTGGGCATGAGATTGTGTGATGTGCCCAAATCCAGCATGGCATTGTGTAAGGTCATGTCATGGACTTTGAGATTTACATAGAATGGGGGAACATCCTTAGTGTCGCATGTCTCCTCCACGCGTGGACCAAACAAAATGGTAGGGTGATCATCCTGGATGTTCAAAGTGTCGAGAGTCTCTCCCATCTTCAGCATTTTAATAATCTAATACCGATATTCTCCTTTCTTGATGAGTTCGTTGAAAGGGACGGGGATTTTAATCTTGGCCATTTCGTTCTCAAAGTTAAAAGGGGGAGAGATCTTTTCTACCTCTTTGACGCATGTCTCCCGGCTTGTTTCTGGTGCTTTCCTTGGAACCTCCTCCTTTGATTTTCCCTTTTCCATCGCATCCTTGGTTGGGTTGTCTTGCTTCAGTCGGCTTGTGGAAGGGGTATCTACCGAAGATTTCCTTATGGGATTTTTCTGTTGAGGTTCTGTAGATGCCCTTTTTCTCCTGAGGTTGTATTGATTTTGGAACCGCATGATGGCATTGTGATAACCTTACTTGAATTCCTTCATTTCCCAAGACAGTGCGTCATTCATCTCCAGCATAATATCGTCATTTTCACTCATGTATTGATCATGTTCTCCCTTCATCAAGAACATGCATGTGTCCTTATCATTGCAGCAATGCATTTGATCTTGGAACATCTGATCAAAATCTTCATCCACGTAATTGTTTTGGAAAGGGAGCCTTATTTGTTGGTCTCCCTGGTCTCTTTGTTCCCTCTGACTGATCTGTTGGACTGGACCTCTTATAGGGTTTTGATTCCTAGGCTAGGGGTCATGTTGTTCTCGAGCAGGAGGTTTGTTTCCCACGGACATTCTTTCCATCATATTCTCCATCGTCTTCATCATCAATTCAAATTTTTCCTTTGAGGGTCGAGAAGTCGATGGTTGTGCATCCCCTTGGGGTTTCTTCCCGCCTCTATTGAAGCTTTGTTTGATATTTCCTGATGCCTTCAGGTTTACCTCGACTTCAATCGTGTCACTCGTCATGGCATCTAAATTTGTGGATCTTCTCTCCCTCAATAGCAAGGCGAAATCACTATCAAAGGAGTCGGCGTATCGCAGTTGCATATCTCCAGGAGGCAGTTGGATTTCTGCAGGAATTGAGTTGTAAACCCTCATAAAACAGGTCGAGAACTCTTGCACCATCTCCTCCAGCGCTCTCTTAATATTGTTGTACTACATCAACAGCTGCAAAAAATTCTTCTTGTCTCCCCATCTAGCAATGAAAGACGTTTCAAACATGGCGAAGTCTGGAATGCTTGCTGTTGGGAGGGATTTGAACCACTTTCTAACCTCCCCCAAAAGAATCTACGTGAAAAAAATCATCTTCACGTCTGCATGTTCTACCTCTTCTAGATCAATGAAATCGTTGAACCAATCCAGGTGCTTCTGGGAAGATACGCTTTCTTTAGCATCATATAGTTTGATCCTATGGCTATAGTTCTGGGGAAAATCATGTAGTTGGGCTGGCAGAACAAGGGTGGTGAATCTAGAATCCATTTCTCTAAGGCAGTTTGGGATTTGGGGGATGTTCTAAGTGGGATTTGAAGTTTGCAGGATTAGAGATCAAAACCTCTCCTCGTCAAAGACTATATGGTCCAAGTTGGTTTTTGATTTAGACTTGAACAAAGTTTGTTCGAATAGGGTGTCCAAGTCGAGATCGCCAATGCTTTGAGCCTCGTCCTTGGGTAAGGACAGATTTTTGTCTAGGTAATAGAATGGGTCTTGCGCCTTCTCCCTTACCCTGCGCAGAAGTATCTCGGGATCATACATGGGCTCTGAATGGATCAGGGTTGGATCTGGTATGAATTGTCTTCGGATCCAGGTTTTCTGAATGGAACTACTATGTGGTACTGGTCTCTTTCACTGGAGTCACCAAGGTAAAGGTTTCAGCCAATACAGATGTTTTCCCCATTGTTACCCTAAAGGGTCAAATCTATAGCTTTATTCATTCTCTCGGGGAAAATTTATTCAATTATGTCCCCGGCAACAGTGCCAGAATGTTAGTTCTCTAAAAAATTCATTCAGCTGAGAAAATGAAGGACAAAGGCAACCTACAAACCAACTTTGAGGCCCGAAACTAGCCTTTCGTACCTGGAGAGGGCTCTCTCTAGAGACTGCATCTCTGTACAGGATATGGATTTAAGTTATCGGCTATATTTAACACCTTTAAACAATATTTTCTGGTTCTATTGGCAAAAGAAAGCAAGACCTTGGGCTATGGAGTTGATTTAAGAAAATGATAGAAACAAATGACTTAGTGATTGAACTCAAGAGGATAAAGGATAAATGAGAAACAATCTTTCAGTTAAAAATCATTGTGTGTGGCGAGAGAAAAACACATGAAGCAGCTCGGAGCACCGTTGGGGATGAATTCAGAGTTCGCTTAGAAGAAACACAATTCATCTAAATGGCATGAATCTAGAGCACCACGTGGTGAATTATGGATTCGAAATCATGTTTTGATTTAGACATTAAATACAGATGTAATATAAAGAACACAGGAAATGACATACGCAAAGAGAGAATACAATACATCAAATTGTCACCGTTGGAATATTTTCATCAAAGCTTCAGGATCTTTGCATTAAGTTTCAATCGGATCAAAAATACATTCAATAGTCATTGTCTACACTGTTTTTCCAACCAACTCGACTTACATTGAAAAGATGGAATATATAGACAAAGGTGTGTCACTCGGGCTATCCTGTGCTCTAACTACTATCCCTAGAAACTAGGTTTTGACTACTCTCTGTCAGATGACTCTTCGTATGGTACTTTGCTAAAAATAGAAACTAAATGTACTTGGTCGCATCATAGCCACTCGTCTTTGCCGTGATGGTTCAGTCATCAGAAATATCTCGTCGTTAGAAATTGATGTGTCAACGCTTTCCTTTGACGAGGTATATGGACGATAAAGTGCTCTGTCAAACTCCTGCCACCCATTGTAATGGCCTTGATTTCTACCTCTTGACCATTTGTTGGTGAGTGCATGTGGCGGGTGACCACAGACCGTTGCAGGCACCTCCAAAATGATGATCCCAGCTAGGGAACAATGCCTTTATTCAAACTGTCGCACATCTAATGTACACCTGTCCTTTGCAATGGATGAGATTCCATCGTTGTGCGTCGTATGTTTTTCGCGTGGGTATCTGTCAGAGTCCCTACCTCCCGGTAGGAAACAAGACACGTGGAAACAAAATCTGTGCCACGTATGAGAAAAAAAAAATGGAGTTGGTTAATCATGCTTCTGGTCTCATCTGCAGTTTTGATACCTGAAGCATTCTCCTAAGAGACCAGTTGTTCCTTTTTAGGTTCATCACTTGCCTTTGCAGAACCACGTTCCCTTTCAGCTTCTTCTACGTGCTAGCCAGAGCCAAGGGGAATTTCTCCATGGTCAGTTCACATTCCTTGAAGTGTTTCACGTTCCTTTATTTCGACATCCTCTGTGCTTCACACAACTATATGATTGTATCTTGCACTTCCCTAAGTTGTCTCTTGAGCCAAGTCACGTTTCCCTCGTGTCCTTGTGATGTTGATGCTTCGAGGGTCTTCGCTGCTAAATGTTATCTCAACTCTCTGTTTTCCTGCTATAGCTCAGAAATAGCGAGTTTCTCTTGCTTCAGTTGCTGCGACGACTCATGAACACCTGCTTGAATGTCTGTCCTCCTCCTTCTTCCCCAGATTTCTCGACTTGTACCTTCGATAGGTTCTAGCTGAATGGTGCGCATGAGTAACTCTTCGGCTGTCGACTTCACGCGGCTCACTCGAGACTCGAGTCTCCCCGAATTCCTTATTCTTCCTTGTCCCACCCCTTCTCCGGGGTATCGGTTGTTGGGGGGACAAGGCTTCCAATGTCTTTCCTTCCTCCGCAACGCTTCCTGCTTCAGCCTCTGCACGGTATGATGTTACCCTTTCTGCGGGTAGAGGGAAATCTCCCTTTGGATCCTTGGAGATGCCCACTGTAAGTAGAAATGAATCTTAGTTTTTTCCCAATCGCCTTAACTCCTCAACTACCAACAATTTAATCAGCAAGACATGAGATAGTTTCCTCTTCGACTGATATGCTTCAGTCTGGGCGTTCTCTACCATTTCTCAGAGGCTTTGGTGTAAGAAGAAGGGTAGATTTAACAGTCTCCTTCCTGTGAAATTCATCAACAATCTAATGTGATGCGAACGTATTCTATCAAACCTTCCCTCACATGTGAAATATTTCCTAATTACTCCCAGGAGTTTCCAAAAGGGCTCCTGCAAATATGTACTTGGAACGTCTGTTTCGACTTTCCCACCTAAACAGTCTCATTTGATGAAGTATTCGTAGCATCGCGCGTCCAAAGGCATGCCTTTAAACTACATTTCACCACGTAGAGGGATCTATGTTGCAGCCGAAAGAGTTTCCCCTGTCACTTGGAAAGCGACACCTACAATTACCACGCGGGACCCGTTGAACCTGAGTGTGAACTGTTTTGCTAGTTTCATGTTGAATCCTTGGATTTTTCTACAAAAGGTCACTGTTCAAAATACGCCCTGAGCTCCGGATCTTCGTTGACCAACGTCAAGTTTTGAGGCTCGGGCCCAGCATTCCTGCCACTTCGCGCACCCTTCCTTATGTTCTTGGATGTCATCATGGTGCAATGCATATTTGTTCTGTGTGCGGTGGATTTGGCACGGGCCAAAGGCGGTAATCTCAATTGACCTAGGCTTGCGAGAAGAATTACAGGCAATGCATAAACTTGTTTGGTGAATAGAATACATGCAAATCGCTTGGAATTTATAATCGGGCGGGCGAGAGATGCAAACGTTCTAGGGGACACTGAATCCATGGTGACTGAAGGTTTCGAAGCAAGCTTGAATATTTTCGCAGTGCATCTGCGCGACGGGTACACTTCGGAGTGTGCGAAGTACAACTGATAAAAGCTGCAGAGCATATGTGACACAAGCACCGTGATTTTCCATTCTTTCTGACTTCATAATGAGTTGATGATGAACACTTCGTCTGTCAATGCGACTTCCATTTAACAACTTGCCTTAACCTTAGGCACATAAGACCTTCTCTTCTGACAGGACCCGACTCTTTGGGAAAATACCTTTACCCCTTACACATGTTTTGGTTCTGACATCCCTTCCCAACTCCAAGGGCCAATCGTACACTTGTTGACTTCGACCCATTCATTGTTCGGTACCTAACCTCACACGTTTTGACACACAAACTTTGACTTGACTAAGACCGACTCTAACTGAAAAAATGACGGCGCTAACACACAGAGTGTTGAAAATGCTCCCTATACATGGGCAGGGGAACATTGACAAGGGATCAAGGCTCCCTATACATGGACAGGGGAGCGTGACCTTCAAAAATGGTCAAAATATCAAGGTAAAAGGCATTGTTTCGACCTTCTCACGATGAATTTTTCTCTTTCACAATGACTAGGGATTATGAAAAATGTTATTCAATGGTTTGAAATTTGTGACACTTAATAAAGTGCATGCGACACTTAGTAAGGTGCATAAGACACTTAATAAAGGTGCACACGAAACTTATGACACTTAATCGTGACATTTGGTGGTGCGACATTTAGGTGTGTAAAACCCCTCTCTTAGATATTCTCCTAGACTTTCCCCTCTCTTGTGGATTAATTCAGCCCCCATCTCTATTAGTATCCCCCAACAGTTGGCAACACATTTTATTATTAAAACTTAGAAATACAATTCAAATATAAATTGCTTGGTCGTAGCCACACATTATGTCTACATTAAACATTAATTAAACTGGGGTTCATTGCGGGGATGTTATAGTTAATGACCACAACCTTTGATTTAGATAGTTTTCAACCAGCTCAAGAAACTGTTTTTCCTTTAAACACTTATACTTTCAGTGATATAACAAAGACAATTGTAAAAACAAGAAATAAGAAGAGAAAAACATGACAACCCGAGGATGCCTCACAAGAATTGGTTAAGATATAGAACGCATCACACTTGAATGAGGAAGAATTGGTAGAAGAGGTTATTGATGCTTTAGGGGCATTTGTTGATGCAAACAAATGGTCTGTTAGAAAACTCACTTCTCAATTGAGAAAATAAAAGAAGCAAGTGGAAATGTTGTTGGAGCAATTAAGTTCTCGAGAATCTATCTTGTCCAAAGAAAATCAGTCCTAGGTTGATTAGTTGATGGAAGAAAATAAAGTATATGTTGATACTATTGATAAACTTAGAGATGAGGAAAAATTTATCAGAATAGAACATGCTAAGCAATTAGATGTTCTTCAAGAGTAAAAGAAAGGAATGTTCAGGAAGCATGAAGAGAAAATCAATGCTCTGGTGGCCCAAATAAATGAGTTAAATGTAAAACAAGATTATATAGAAATTATCAAGACAGACGTCATTGGTATAAGTGACAAACTAGCTATCCTTCAAGAATTATTTTATGTTAAACTAAATGAAATCAAGCTACAACATTACCAATTGCTTAAGTTTATTAAAGAATCTAAATTACAATTTGAGAAGCAGAAGGTTGCTCAGAAATCTTTTGAGAAAGTAAAAACATGGGAAGCAAAGGATGAAAGTATGCCCAAAGGTTTTTCTAAAATGATTAATGAAGAGAAAATCCAAATGTAAGCTTCACTATATGCTTGGTACACCAATTGTGATTGCTCACAGGACGTGATTAAAGAAACCAATAAGAATTGCTCGGATATTTGGGATTCAACTTTGGATATTATTGAATACCATGACATGCCTCATGTTCAATTTCTTGGCCAAGCAGTGCCATTATCCAATTGTCTTACAGATGTCAACCAATGAAAGAACTCAAATGCAGATGGTATCATGTAGCTCAAATTATGGAATGTGGAAGCAGTCAAAGAATTTATCTCCAAATTGACAGAGTGTTCAAGATCGATGGACACTTTTCTCTCAAATTTCAAGACAGAGCATAAAGAGATTGCCAATAAACTTTACCGATGCAAATTACATGTGGATATTCCTCATCCACCTCTAATCTCACCAGTGCTAGAAAAGTTTAGTCTATGGCAATCCGGTATCAAAGAGTGAGAGAGTAAAATCAACAAAGAATCTACAGCCAATGAAGGAGATATTTCTTATTGAAATATAGATTGTTGAACTAAGTTGCCACCTGTCAGGATGAAGGAAAAGAGGAGACTACCCTAAATTTTAGAATATAAATGTTATTTAATGTAATTTTATATGAGAAGTTCAGGGTTGGAAACTGGAGACTCGAACTTGTTACTTTTATCAGTTTGAATTAAAATTTGATGACCCGATCTTGTGGCAAATTTCTATTTGAGTAAAGTGACGATTGAATGATTGCACTTTTGTTAAATTTTGCAATTTATTCTATTTAGATTTATGTGAACTTTTTCCATAATCTCTTTTATTTGTCAATTGATTGCATACCATATATGAGAATGCATTATTGTTATCAAGATTACTTTTATTATTGCTAACACTTGATATATTCAGATCTACAGTTAGATAAGATTTATGAACTTTTTCCAATAGCTTATTTCTCATCATTTTGTCTCATATTTGATATTCACATTAAAATTTTAATTGGTAGTCACAAGAAAATATATTTGTGTATGATGAATGGACTATACTTTTGTTATATTGTGGATGGGATAATGGCATTCTGAAACTGATTTATGAAACTGTTGTTTTTCATTTCTTCGATTTCAGATATAAAAACTATTATTTGACTATGATTGGATGTGGATATAATTGTTATGATCTTCTTTAAGTCATATCAGTTATTTGTGCTTAACAAATTTTAAGGATAATGAACTTTTTATGTTCTTGGAAATTAATCATTTAGATCTGCATCTTTAAAATTAAGTATTTCTCTCAGCTGAGATATGATAGATAGGTTAATTAGTTGTCATTTATGCAAATTAGATTAAGACACATTACATTACGTATATTAAATGATTAAGTCTCCTATCAAGGAGTAAATTTCTTTAATGGAAAACCAATCCCACATATCGGTTGGAAGTTACCATTCCAAACAAGAACAATTCTAATTGAGTCTTGTGATCGAGTAGCTATCCCTTGTTGCAGGAAGGAATTTTTCCACCTATCAATGCATCCTAAAGCCATTGCTCAATAAGATTAAGAAGTTGTGTCTACATTATCTTTAGTTTGGTAATAAGGAAGAAGAATTCACCCCCTTTGTTACATGGGACCTCATATCCCACCTGAAAAGAGTAGGGGGATGGGGTCTCAAGGATATCCATCTTTTCTCTCATGCACTAGCAACAAAATGAGCTTGGTAGCTTATCACAAAGGAAGAGTTATGGAATAAATTTATCTCTCAAAAATACTTAAGGCCTCTTTCTCTTATTGAATGGACTGGGCAAAACCAAAATCTCATATTGGAAGTTCCATTTTCTAGAAGTCCTTGATTCTGATTTTTGAGACTATAGGCCAACACCTGGCGTGGAGCCCATGGGATGGTAGGAGTATAAAAATAGGTGTAGATGCAATTATTGGAATTCTAGCATGGGATAGCCTACCAGAAGAAGTGATAGAACGGCTAAACGAACACAACATTATCTCTCTTGAAAATGTCTTTATAACTTAGATGAGAGACCTTTGGTTGTTGAGGTGGAAGACAATAGAGGAATTATGATTAGAAGGGCTTGGAGCCCTCTCCTAGACCAAATTTAGGCATTGATTGGTCTCAAATAGTATCATCCTCACAAATAAGTTGGATACATTGGTATGGGATAAAAGTATTGAAGGAGTTATATACAAAGTCAAGCTTGGTTATCTTGCCATCCCTCTGTAGGAGGAAAGGGAGGATCCCCTATTATGGTGGAAGGGTCTTTGAAGATTGCATGCCCCTCCTAAATCAAAGATCTTCCCATGGATAGATTGACATGGGATGGAATTCTAAAGACAGGAAAAGAAGGCCCAAATATGTGTTTTCTCTGCAAGGAATTGGCTAAATTAGTCGACCATCTCATGGAAACATGTTGTTTCACAAAATAAGTTTGGAGCTAAGTTTGGAGCTCGGCAAGATTGCTAGGTAACTATACAAGTTGGGAAGTTATATAATTAGAGGAAGCATGGAATAAATGGTTTGAGGCCATAGGAACAGATGTATACATCCTCACTCTTCCCTGCACATCATGTGTTCCATCTAGATCACAAGTAATGATGTCATTTTCTATGAAAAAGGTCATCCCCCTTGTCAATGATCTGTAAAATCCAAAATTTTCATTATGGACCACCCTTCATCCAGTAAATCACCTACAAATAGAAGGGTCCTCCCACTGGACTTTGATCCCTCATTCCCACACTATTTTTGCGATGGGGCATCTAGGGGAAATCAGGGTCCCAATGGATTGAGAGCCTTCATCAAGATCCCAAATGGTGAAATCAAATTCAAAACTAGGGCATGGATCCACACAAACAATTATGTTAAGCTCCTTAGCATATTCACAAATAATATCAATGGCAAAGGAAAAAGCATTCACTCACTACAAGCATTTTCATATTCAAATATTATTTTGAGTTGGTTGAACAATAGGGCTTGTTGTTCACATCTAGTACTTACACCCTTGTTTTCCAAAACAAATGCTTTAATGGTGGGCTTCACACACACACACACACACACACACACACACACACACACACACACACAAACCACATTTATAGAGAACACAATATGGAGGTCAATCATCTTGAGAAGGAAGCCTATGACACGCTGGAAGGCAATTTAATCATCACTCACTTGGATGAGGCAAGCTCCAACTCTAGGAGGGAGCACACTATTAGGTAAATCATTTTATCTTATTTCAAAAAAATGCTAAGATGGCAAGATCTAATATACCTCTTGGTGCACAAATAGAGTTTAGTAGAGAATGTAAAGCTTGTTTCTAATAAAGGTCGAGGCCTTAACCTGAAGAAGACAGTCTAACAAGGCTATTACCAGTTGTAACTTTTAATTATTTAAAGAATAAAGTTATCGATGTTTCTATATATATATATATATAAGGTCACGACCAAGCCAGACACCAAATTGGTGTATGAGACCCCCTTGTTTATGGGACAAGGGACCCCCTCCACGTAGCGATTTGACTGCTAAAGTCTACAAAGGTATACATACCCTACCCCCTTTTTGGATTTGAACATGTGACCTCTTAGGAGGAACACATACTCTTAACCATTAGGCTCACTCAAGTTATATATATATATATATATATATATATATATATATATATATATATATATATATATATATATCCTCATAAAACAAACTCTTATTTAATATACATTAATAAGAGTATGGGTTATGAGGAGAACACCATATAAAAGAAAAAGTATTTAATATTAACAATTATATATATGAGTTGGTTTATAGGGTATTCTTATAAGGACACAACAATGAATATATAATTTTTTAACCTATTTGAGGGTTGAAAATTATATATATGAGTTGGTTTATAGGGTATTCTTATAAGAACAAAACAATGAATATATAATTTTTTAACCTATTTGAGGGTTGAAAATTTTATTTAAGATCAGTATTAATACTTTCTTTAATTAAAAATGTTTAAAATAAATAAAAACATTAAAATTAAATTTAAATTTTCAATATTAATTAATATTGAAAATTTAAATTTAATTTTAATATTGAAAATTAATTTTAATTATATTTTCAAAAAATAATTATTTATATATAATTAAATAAAAACCTACTACAATAAAAACAATTATAAATTATAATAAATAAAATATATTCTCCTTACAATAATAAATAACTTTCATATTTTGGAAATGCAACTTACAACGGGACGATCATCCAAAGTGAGTAAAGATAGATTCTCTATTCTACTATGAGAAAAGTGACTTTTTTTAATAGGCCTATCTTCCTTGTATTCCGTGGAAGTGTGATGCAATGTTTTGTTTAAAGCATGATATATGCTTCGACCGTCGTAAAAAGTCATTGTACTAAAGAATAAAGGAATTTAAAGAGAAAGAAACGGATATATGAGAACAAATAATATTTATATTTATTGTAATTAATAATATTATTTTAATAAAATAGTTAGGATTTGTTATTTGAGTAGTTGTACGATGAAGTGTTATTGTTTTATTTAGGTTTTATTTTCATAAATGAAGTTTTAAATTTTTACAAAATTTTGTTTTTCATGAATATCATTTATACATTGGATTTTTTTTAAGTTTACTATGAATATCATTTGTATATTGGATTTTCTTGAAGTTCATCATGAATATCATTCTTATATTAGATTTCTTTAAAGAAAATATGATGATGATGATGATTAACGTTCACTAAGATCAATTGGTTTATTGGACTTTAACAAGGTAAGAGATTACTTTGATTTCTTTAAAATTGTATTTCTATGCTCAAAGAGCATTGAGAGAAGCGTTCCAATATCACCGTAGTTTTGATGACTTGGGAGGTTAGGAAGGTTTGTATTGTGACAAATATTTTTAAATTGTGATCTAATATGTATATATGCAGGGGAAATATATGATGAAGTGTTTTTCATCTTCTACCTGCTTAGTGTCACAAAGATGACATATTATTTCATTCCGCTGTGTTTTGGGAGTTGTCCAATGCCCAGTTTCACTATGTAGCTCGTGAGAGTTTGTTCCTATTTTAGCAATGTTGATTTTCTTCTTTACACTTCTCAAAACTCAGAGGTAATTTTGATCTTCTAAATTAGGGTTGATCGCCTCCTTGTAGTATCTTAATTTCTTTTTATACACTATTATTTATCACCTTTTATCCACTATTCTTTATCACACCACATATTCTCCTTAAATTTAGAAGTGATAATATTTGTAATATTTTCGATATTCTATATGATGACTTCTTATTGTATTCCTCAAAGAGTTAGCCAAGATTTGGCATCTTTATGTCATCCCCGCTTGAGCCGCTAGTGGTTTTAGCTAGAGTTTGAAGCAATTTTGGGGAGCCTCTTGTCATCCATGGTGTTTATCTTGTTCTTGTACATTAGATATTCAATCATAGCAATGCTCTCAATGGGGGAAAGACTTGCTTCTTTGAAGAGGATAGGATAGGATGTATTGCCCTTAGTTTTGATATAATAAGTTATAAAATTCTTTTGGATCTGTTCTATCTTTCTCCATGATTCTCTAGATATACTACAACCCCAAACTTCACATCCATATAAGATAACTTGAGTGATGAGAGTGTGATAGATGAGTTTTTTTTATTATCCCGAAGCCAAAGGTCTGTTGATTTACAATTGTTTTTGAGCCCATAATAAGCTTTTCACCCTCCATTTATCATTTTTTCAACGTTATAGTTTCAATTGAGCTTGTGGTGGATATCGATTCCAAGGTATTTGTATGAAGGCACTTCCTCCAACCTATTATTATCATAAACAAAAGTATCATTGGTGATCATTTTGACTTTGGTATATATATATATATATATGTTTGAGTTAGTTAAATTGATTGTTGTTCCAACCTTTTTAGATAAAATATACTAAATTCCACTGAATTTTTTATTATACTTAAATATCTAAAAACATTTATTTAATTAAAAAAAAATTAATTCTTAATATATTATCTAAATTTTCAATATTATTTATATAATAATTAAAATGACTTTCCATTTGATGTAAAAGCACATACTTTAATCTTTGGCATAAGGCATAACTTTATAATATCGTTTCAAGCCCTCCTTCCAAATATCGTTGTCTTCATAAAGATGGAAATTCCTTCCAAATATCGTTGTCTTCATAAAGATGGAAATGTGAATAAAATACAAAAGTAAATATATTTAACTTAGAAATAATTACTTTCCAAAACTCTAACCTCCGCATCACAATTATTAAATTGTGAATTAAATTTAAAATGTATTTCTTAAGGCCATTGACGTAACTTGTCCCCTAAATGTTGGTTAAGCATAATCTTGAGAACTCTAAAGTTGTTATTAAAAGGAAAGGTTTCTTCTTTAATTTAAGTTATTTTAAATATGTGATTATTCATGTGAATGAGTAAAGAAATTATTCTGGACGGAAAGATATTATCTTGCATTACAAA
The DNA here is from genome assembly GCA_009831015.1 of Picea engelmannii. NCBI lineage: Eukaryota > Viridiplantae > Streptophyta > Pinopsida > Pinales > Pinaceae > Picea > Picea engelmannii. The sequence continues at coordinate 49,267 of ML799471.1, read as the reverse complement.
GTTATTTCAAAGTTTCAAAGATGGTTGGTAGGATAAATCTCAGAATTGGTAGGGAATAAAGAATCTAAATTTATTATTAAAAGGAAATATTTTTCTTTTAATTTAAGTTATTTTGAATCTATATAGGATGATATCTAGGGTAGTCAACAACAAGGTTCAAAGTCATTACAATAATATACTCATTTAGAACTTAACTGGTCATTAATGAAAATTGAATCTAGGTGGGGAGGACAACAATCATTCCTTCCAACCACCCAAACTAAAACCAATTGACAAGGATTGTAACACTTTATTGATAAACAAAATTCATTTCAATAATAATTTTAATAATTTTTTAAAATAAATGTTTTATGAATTATGATGATGATGATGATGATTAATGTACACTAAGACCAAAATTGGTATATTGGACCTTAAGAAAGATAATTAGTTGGATTTCTTTAGAATTGTATTGTTAAGCTCGAAAAGCATTAAGAGAAGCGTTCCAAGATCACCATTGTTTTAAGGACTTAGAAGGTTAGGAAGGTTGGTATTGTGACATATATTTTGAAGTTGTGATTTAATTTGGGTATACGTAAAGCACTTTAAGAGAAAGTGATTTTCATTTTCAACCCTCTTAGTGTCACAAAGATGCTAGATTTTTTCATCCCATTGTGCTTTGGGAATTGTCAAATGCCCAATTTCACTATGCAACTTGTGAGAGTTTGTTCTTATTTTAGCAATGTTGATCATTTGCGCTAGTTAGAACCAAGAAATACTTTTGATCTTCTAGATTAGGGTTGACCACCTCCTTGTAGTACCTTAATTTTCTTATATCTTCTAATTCTTTATGGCACCACAGATTTTATTTTAAATCTAGATGTAATAATATTTTTAATATTATCGATATTCTGCAAAAATACATCTTCTTATATTCCCTAATGATTTAGCCAAGACTTGACATCCTTATGCCATCCTTGCTTGAGTCGATGTTGGTTTTGGTTGGAGTTAGAAGCAATTTTGGGAAGCCGCTTGTCATTAGTATTGTTTATCTTATTGTTATATATCAAAAACCTAATTGTCAATTGGGTTTAGCCCGAGTGGTTTGTGTTGAGGGTTGTTTTCCTCCCCACCTAGGTTCAATTCCCACAAGTGACATGTTGAGCTCTTAAATGAGCAAGTTATCGAAAAAGCCTTGGCTTTCTACAAAATCTGATCTACCCCGGGTACCATCCTCGAAATGAGGGAACGTGCCCGGTGGGTTTCCCTAGGTTCTATTCCAAAGTATATATATAGTTGTGCTTTCAATGGGGTGAGGCTCACTTCTATGAGGAGGATAGGATAGGGTAGGGTGTATTGCCTTTAATTTTGAGATTATAAGTTATAAAATGCTCTTGGATCTACTTTATCTTTCTCCATAATTCTTTAGAAATACTGCATCCCCAAACTTCACATTCATATTCATATAAGATAATAAAAATGACAAGAATAGAACAATTTTTTCTTATCCATTAATTAAAGGTTCACTAATTTATAATTATTTTCAAATTCATAGTAAACTTTCCACCTTCCATAATTATTTTTTTCTCTATTAAATTCAATATGCAACTTTTACAAACTCCAACTCAAAATTTACTATTTGTGTATTTTTTAAAGATTAAAAATTTAATATTACACTTTTTTTTTTTAAAGATTAAAAATTTAATATTACATTTCTAGTTGGATACTAGGAATGTTTTGGACGAATGTGATAGATATTTTTTTTTCACTCTAAAAAAATATTTTCCAATTTCAACTTAGGGATTTATGACTTTATAAGTGATGGAAAAACGATTAACTACAGTGTTTATACTAACGATCCAAGTTGAATATAATTTTAAAATAAAAATCTTGTTCGTTTTATTAAATTTGGATAATACATTTCCAAAAATTTTAAGTATTTTTAAAATTTCCGGTTGAATTAAAAAAAAATTAACTTTCAAATATTTTAATATAATCAATTATATTTATATATACAATTTATTAACAACCATAAAATAAGCTTATATTATGTAATGCAATCCTTAAAGTAAACTTTGAAAAAAATGTCAATCATTTCCTTAACAAGTGTTGCATGGCAGCATAGTCTCTGTTAGTTTGGGATGGGAGTAAATGCGAGCGAGTACAGACACGTGGTTAGCAAGTAAAAATACATTTGGTTTACATGCAGAATATAGTATTCCCGAATTAGTTCTTCCTAGAATATATCCAAAAATATCAACATTTAAAAGGTTCTTGGACAAAAAAAATTGGGCGTCTGATGTTCTGTGACCTACAAATATCACCCACAGTTCCGCGATATACAAATAGACAAGCGGAGTTGAGGACTATAGAAATTTATCAGAAAATAATAATGTCTATTACATATCTCTAGAAATTACATGAACATTTAAAAGCATATGATAGAACAGTGATAATGTCTGATACATAGGTTCGTGGAGAAAAACGCCAAAAAATTAGCATTCTCGAATTGGTTTGCTTTAAAACAAAGGTTTTTCTTGGAAACAAAAAAAATTAGCATTGTCGAATTAGTTTTCTTTACATACGTGTTACATATACTTGTGGAGAGAAACACAAAAAAATAATAGCAACCTCTGTTACATAACTCGAATTAGTTATCTTTAAAACAAGGGATCCTGGACACAAAAGAAATTGAAATTAATCAAATTTTATAAGGTAGATATTGAGATGTATACATACAAAATATGTATTATTATAAAGTATGGGGATGAGATTTTATAGAGCATGCACGGAGTCCTCATTCCATACTTAGCGAGTTTTTGGATCGCGGGTTCTCGGCCTGGCGGGCTCAAAAATGGGCCTCTGTTGTTCAGTGGCCTACAAATAGCATGGAGAGTTCCGCGATATACAAATTGAGAAGCGGACTTGCGGACTATAGAAACTTATAAATAAATAAATAATGTATGGTACATATCTCTGGAAATTACATCAACATTTAAAAGCATACAATAGAGTAGTAATAACGTCTGTTACATAGGTTCGTGGAGAAAAAACACAAAAAAAAATAGCATTCCCGAACTAGTTTGCTTTAAAAAAAAGGGTTCTCAACAGAATAAAAATCGAAATTTATCAAAGTATAGGATCCTGGACACCCAAAGTATAGGATCTAGAATAGTAACAAAGTCGTGCAAGATAAAAAAAATTAGCATAGAATAGGACACAAAAAAATGTAGCAGACCTCCATACTTAGCCAGTGTTTGGATCGTGGGTTTTCGGGCTGGTGGGCTCAAAATTGGGTCTTTTTTGTTCCGTGGCCTACAAATAGCACTGAGAGTTTCACGATATACAAATTGACAAGTCAACGGACAAAAAATTAAGCATAGAATAGGACACAAAAAATGTAGCAGACCTCCATACTTAGCCACTTTTTGGATCGTGGGTTCTCAGGTTGGCGGGCTCAAAATTGGGTCTCTCTTTTTTTGTGGCCTACAAATAGGACCGAGAGTTCCGCGATATACAAATTGAGAAGCAGACTTGCGGACTATAGAAATTTATCAAAAATAAATAATGTGTGTTACATATAATAACGTCTGTTACATAGGTTCATGGAGAAAAAGACAAAAAAATTAGCATTTCTGAATTAGTTTGTTTGAAAGCAAAGGTTTATGGACAGAAGAAAAATCGAAATTTATCAAAGTATAGGTTCTTGGACACCCAAAAAGTTAGCATACAATACAATAGTAACAACGTCGTGCAAGACAAAAAAATTAGCATACATTAGGACACAAGAAATGTAGCAGACCTGAATTAGTTTTCTTTGGAAGAAATGAGAAAGGTTCGTGGACAGCCAAAATTTAGTATACAATAAATGCATTCCCGAATCAGTTTTCTTTGGAATTTATCAAAAATTTATCGGGTTGGTGGGCTCAAAATTGGGCCTCTCTTGTTCCGTGGCCTACAAATAGGACCAAGAGTTCCACGATATACAAATTGAGAAGCAGACTTGCGGACTATAGAAATTTATCAAAAATAAATAATGTTTGTTACATATAATAACGTCTGTTACATAGGTTCGTGGAGAAAAAGACAAAAAAAATTAGCATTTCTGAATTAGTTTGTTTGAAAGAAAAGGCTTTTGGACAGAAGAAAAATCGAAATTTATCAAAGTATAGGTTCCTGGACACCCAAAAAGTTAGCATACAATACAATAGTAACAACATCGTGCAAGACAAAAAAATTAGCATACATTAGGACACAAGAAATGTACCAGACCCGAATTAGTTTTCTTTGGAAAAAATGAGAAAGGTTCCTGGACAACCAAAATTTAGTATACAATAAATGCATTCCCGAATCAGTTTTCTTTGGAATTTATCAAAAATTTCTCGGGCTGGCAGGCTCAAAATTGGTCCTCTCTTGTTTCGTGGCCTACAAATAGGACTGAGAGTTCCGTGATATACAAATTGAGAAGCAGACTTGTGGACTATAGAAATTTATCAAAAATAAATAATGTTTGTTACATATAATAATGTATGTTACATAGGTTCATGGAGAAAAAGACAAAAAAAATAGCATTTATGAATTAGTTTGTTTGAAAGCAAAGGCTTCTGGATAGAAGAAAAATCAAAATTTGTCAAAGTATAGGTTTCTGGACACCCAAAAAGTTAGCATAAAATACAATAGTAACAACGTCGTGCAAGAAAAAAAAGTTAGCATACATTAGGACACAAGAAATGTAGCAGACCTGAATTAGTTTTCTTTGGAAGAAATGAGAAAGGTTCCTGGACAGCCAAAATTTAGTATACAATAAATGCATTCCCGAATCAGTTTTCTTTGAAATTTATCAAAAATTAATAATGTGTGTTACATCTTTCTAGAAATTTAAATTTGTTTGTCATATAGATTGGGATTGGGGCTCCCGCGGACCATAAAAAGAAATAAGTACAAGAATTAGGAATGTCGAAAGGAGAAGTGCGTGATGGTAGAGAGGAAGACCTGAAAAGAAGAAATTGGAAGTTATGAGTCTTTGGTTACAGATTTCTATTTAAAGAGGTCATAAGTGGATTGATAAAGAAAACAAGATGACAGTATAGACTTAAACTGGATTGATAAAGAAAACAAGATGCAAGTATAGACTTACTATGAACCTAATGCGCTTTTGTTGTTGTTGTCGATGGTCAGTGCAGTCGTGTCCACCGGTTGTTGCCCTTCCTGGAAGAGGTTGTCCAGTCTTTGTTGGAATCATTCTTCGATGTATATTTTCATGGGGGCATGTTGATTTCATCCCCGATTTCTATGTCGTAAAGGTCGTTTTCTAATTTCCTTAGATCCATTGAAATACTATGCAGACTTTGTTCAATTTCTTCATTGTGTGCCGCATACTCCAGTACCCAGGGCTCGTGGTCATCTAGATGATGTTCAGCTATGCCGTAAAACTTTTCGAAAGACAACCCCTTTAAAATATCAACTTGTTCCTAGAAGGCTTCTTTGGTGATTAACAAGGATTTGAGAATTAAGTTTGGGTCTTGAACCTCGTTGGTACTTCCGGCTAAGTCAATTTGGAGCAAGCTTGTGAATAGATTTTCCTTTTCTGATATGAGTTGTTTACATGATTTGACAATGAGCTCCAGGTTGTTAATTTTCTTTTGCCAGCATGCTTTTACTTTTTTGGCTCGCTTTGGTGAGGGGATTTTCTCTTGTCTTATTTCCAGTTCTGATGTGTTGATGGCATAGTTGGAAAAATGGGTTAGCACATGTTCACAGAAATGTTGGTCCTTTTTTAAATTCGCCTCCAAATGTTCCAGGAAACCATTTGCATTCTTTCCAAAGGAAACTAAATTTTGTGACGTTTCCCAGGCTTTAGTAACTAACTGCATTCTTTTGTTGATGTTATTCTCTACAAGGGCTCTAGAGCATGCAACGAGGGTAGAGGATACTTAAATCTTAGCTGCAGTGGTATCAGGCACGATTTTTGCCAAAGGACTAGCAAATTCTTGAGTTGTAATGAAATCCTGCTCAAATTCGTTGAGGCGGTCTTTCAGATTGGCATTTTCCGTTTCAATTCCTCCAATGCAATCACGAAGAATTTCACCGGTTACTTGGTGAAATGAGGAGATTTGGGACGACCGTATTTTCCTAAAGTTAATCTCTGTGCGAGTTTTTCTTTCTTATTTGTTACATCTCTCTTTTCAATGACCATACTTTTAGATTGGCTGTCAAAAACAACACTCTGGAATTTGAAGGATTCATCTTCGTCAAAAATTTTGGTCTCAGATATTTCCATCGCAGACGACCCAATTTTGTGCATGTGCTCAGTTTCAATTTCAAGTTGCAGTTGTTCACTCTCAATTTTAGGTTCCTCTGCCTAGCCTGCATTCTTTTTTCTCTTCTTCGTCATTGGAAGTTTGTGAGAACTATCATTTTTTATGCGAGGAGGGTTCTTATCTCCTCCTCTGTTTGAATATTTCTGGGTTGCTTTCTTACTGGGGTGGGTTGTCGAAGCGATGCTCTGTGATGTTGTTCTCTTGGGAGTGTTGGCGGGGGACTGGGTACTTTTCTCCTTGGATACTTTTCCATGTTGTCTGTAGAATTCAGTCGTGCTTTGCAATGTCTTTGCATCGCAATTTGCAGAAGCAGGATTGTTTTCCACACTGTCCATGTCTTGGGTTAGGTGTCTATGGATAAAAGAGTTGTTAAAGCCAACTGCCAGTAAATGTTCTTGAAATATCCCATTAGGGTCGAACCCTTTTATCCTTTCAGCATACGTTAGGTTCAATTTCTTGAAATGGGTGGAAAACTCGTCAATCTTGTCCATGTTTCTGCACACGAAGTCTCCGACTTTCTAGGGCAGAGGAATGAACTGTTTTTTTTTTTCTTGTCATGGAAAAAATGAAACCACTCATTGTATTGCCTTGTTATTTTTCCAAAAAACATCTTGTATGTGATGTGGCATGGAAGGAAAGCAGGATTTTCCTTAGAGCCAATGACCATGAGGACACTGTGATTTTCCTTTTCTTCAAGTGTGCCCTTCCTATTCAAAAACTTGGTTGCATGGCCAGACATCCGCGGAGCATCCTTGTTTAACAATAAATCTTTGAAAACTGAGACAAAGCCATTAAAAACTTCATAAAAAAAATGGGAGGCCTTGTGTCTCCATAGGGCCTCGTACCAGAATGTTACTGGGTCGAATCCACAGTTTATTTTATTGGAAAGAGAAAGTTTTGGAAACAGGTAGAAATGCACTATTGTGAAAATCAAGTAGGATGACATATAAAATTTATTTGATTCTTTGAATCGTGACAACTGGGAATAGAGCTCAATGGAAATTAGCTTTCCCCAATCGAAAATGTATTGTTCCTTGACTGTGAAATACAAAATATAAATAATTATATGGGAAATGTTTGTCGTTGATGCATGTCCCGTTATTCTTGTAAATAGCCAAGCAATGTCCC
>ML799471.1:19151-41740 GCA_009831015.1 Picea engelmannii | reverse complement strand
CAGGTCCAACAACTTGCAAAGTCGAAGATGTCCAACTGCAGGACCTCAACTTTGCAAAGTTGAATCAAACAACAACAATAATCATGGAACCAAGCAGCGAACAAGCATCAACCACTGAAGCAGCGATGTCGAGCATAAAAAAAATGGAACATTTAACCTATCGGGTAAACACTTAAGACTGTCAAGACCGCCTAAGGGCCTAGCCCTGTACAAACATTTAAGAAAAAATGCAGCATGGCAGGCCTGTTCTCTCGAAGCGCGCAACAATAAAACAAAAAACACACATACGAATATGGTAGACAATGTATTTTAGCTAGCATAAATTGCTAAAGGAAACATTCGAACTAATGCTAGCAATAATCCACCTTCGACCATTGCATAAGAAAATATACGATTCTAAAATACCATATACGATGAAATACTTTGGATATGCCAACATATATAACATTGGGAATAGCGAAGCCGAAAAAAAGACCTCTAATCCGTTGTCCAATCACATCTTGACAAACATGGTACTTTTTATTATATAAAAATCGATGGAAGATGTCCGACTACCATCAAAAAAATGGAACGAAACTGTATTCCAACGCACTTGTACAATAAACATTTAAGACTGCCAGACCTGTTAGGTAAACACTTAAGACTGTCAAGACTGTCTAAGGGCCTAGCCCTATACAAACATTTAAGAAAAAATGCAGCGTGGAAAGCCTCTTCTCTCAAAGCAAGCAACAATAAATAAAAAATCAGACATACCAATATGGTAGACAATGTATTCAAGCTAGCAGAAAATGCTTAAGGAAACATTCGAACTAATGCTAGCATTAATCCACTTTCTACCAATGCATAAGAAAATATATGATTCAAAAATACCATATACAATCAAATACTTTGGATATGACAACAAATATAACATTGGGAATAGCGAAGCTCGCAATAAGACCTCCAATCCATTGTCCAATCAAATCTTGACAAACATGGTACTTTCTATTATATAAAATCGATGTTTTCACTTCCCTTGTTCCAACAATAGATAATATGAAAATATTTGTGGTCAATGCACAATTTAATACCAGGTCAACGATTTATCGATCACTATAGTCCATCTTTGCCTACGACAGGGACTAATAACAAGAAATGCATTTTAAAATTAATTGAAAATTTGAACTTTTAATAATTTTAATATGATTAATTATTTTTATATATACAATTTAATAATACCTATAAATTAAGTTTATATTATGCAATCCAATCTTTGAGATAAACTTTTAAAAAGTCGATCCTTTCCCTAATGACAAGGAATACATTAAATAGACAAGGACCACTAACAAATAATACAAAATGTAATATACAAATAATACAAAATCTAATGTGACACTTTTTAATATTAAGACAACTTGTATGGCCTTTGTCTATGGATCACAGTAGGCACACTATTATTTAGGTAGGTACATAGGGTTGATATAGAAGGTTTCAATGTTAGATGTTGCTTTCTTGATCAATGGATGGAGTGGTGTGTCTTTATATGAGTTGGGATGCCTTGGGTGCATGAGCCTAATAGGTTTAGTATCTCTTAGACATTGGAACTACCTTTGGTTGCATTTGAAGGTGTGGTTGGGCACACTTGTTGGATATGGACGAATGGTGGGAAAGGCACTAAAGGAAGAAAATTTGACATATGGCACTTGGATCCACCTTAGAGTGAAGAGGCTTGAAAGTTCAAGGAAAGTCTCATATAAAAGGAGGACGCCTCTAAGGTGTTAAGGCATAGAAGACAAAAAAACATTGGCCATTCATGTTATAGCTCTATTTTCCACCCTAGAGACATGTAGAGGACCTACTAGTGCTTTCATGCTGAGACACACTTTTTTGCATGCCTAGTAAGGTGAGATTGGTTGTTCCTTGAATAATTGTAAAGGTGTGACCACAAAATTATGGTCACTCCTTGCACAAATGACAAGGTGCAACCGCCCCTAGAACCTTCTAGATTTGGTGAGTTTCGAGAAGATCAACGTTGGGTGAGTTGTGTTAGCACATATAATTGTAGGGGTAAAAAAGAACCACTTTGGGTTTTGTTTTTGAGTTACACCTTTGATCCTTACATCATTATCGTGACATGTCACCTCTCGGTTGTATAAAAGGTTCTCTTTGTCATCATCCATCTGTTTAAATGTCAAGTTAAAGACAGTTGTATGTGTTTCCAACTCACTAGGAGAGTTTGCAACGTACTCAAGTGCTCCATTCATTCATTATCATCATTACCTTTTTGTCATGATAAGGGATTTCATTGTTTTTAGAGCCTATTTTTAACAAATTTTCAAGGATCAGGTCTTTAGACTTCCTAACAGTCTCCTCGAAGCATGCAAATCTTATTTAAATCAGGCGTTGTGAACTTCGCTACGAACTCATTTCCTATAGCAGAGTCTTCTAAAGATTTGATCATAACTTTTGAATGACGATGTTGTTTTTTACAAAAAATTTTGTGGAGGAGCATGATATTGGAATTGATCTACTGACAAAAAATCATCCCAACCCAGTTTGGCATTTGAAAGATAAAATTAAAACACCAGTGTGTTTCGAACTGGCGCTGCAAACTGGCTGAAGAAGAGGAAGGTTTAGAGGTTGGACAGCTTGCAAACATCCCTGTGCAAATTCAAAGACATCAACATCAATCCTAGGTCCACCAGGTGCTCCATGAGAGTTTTCATCTTGTTTAAGAGTCGAGAAAGGGGTTTTGGATGGATTTCCTCTTGGCACTGCAAACTTTGTGATGCAAACCCAGCGTTGCGAACCCTCTGTTCCAACACTTTTTAAAAACCCATCTTCTGAATCTTTCTAAAGATGCAAGCTTAACAAGTTATTACACTCATATCCAGTCTGTAGTGTGCAATTGATCATTTGTGGGAGCCAATTAAAATTTGCAAGTGTAGTGATGTTGTGAACAAATTATGATGTTGATAAAAAACCTATTTTGCAGAGACCTGCCTTTGTCTCCCTTCATTATAATTCTCAGTAGTATTTCCTTAGCCTTTCTATTTTAATAATTCCTTGTCTTATTCTTGGATGTGTAGTGAATTGAGATGTACAGAAGTTCTACATAGGATTAGCCTATTGGAAAAATCTTGTCATCAAAACCCTAATCCTTTGTATCCCATGTTTCACATCTAACAGTCATTTAAAATTGCAGTAATGTTTTCTTCATACAGTATTTATGGACAATCAGTAGAAAAGGAAGACTCACAAAGGAGGAGCTTCGGACATAGAAAATGAAGAGGTTGAAGTTTCTTAAACAATATCAGTTTTTGACAAGTTTCTTGTTTATGCATTTTTGAAGATTTGAGGATGGTTATCCTTAGAAACCATATTTATCTCTCGGGATGTTCTCTTCTATTCATATACCAAGATCATGAGTTGTTACAACAGTTGGTGGCACTAGAGATGGTTTTTGGAATACTTAAAGGCGTTTTCAAGTGAAACGGGCTGCTACGGGAGAGTTCATAGCGTCGTTGCTGGGAACTGGTATTTTTTATAGTTTGTAAACAATTAGCACACAACAGAGGAATGTTTTTCTTGTAACTTTTGATTGTGAATCTGGGTTCCTCTAAAATTTGGTGTGGAGGTCAAACATGTTGTTTTGGACTTTCTAACAACAATTCAGCCTGACCCAGTTCATATTTTTGGAGAAAAGTTAAAAACATCACCTACAGGAAAGTTCACAGTGCATGTTGTCACAGGCGTTGCGAACTCTAACAGATTGATAAATTTGAGTTATGGGAAGGCTGCCAGTTATGAAGGAAGGTATGAATAGTCTCCTAGGAGTTAGTTTGATATGAGGGACATGTTTTCCATCTCCAAATCAATCAGGATGACATGTTTCAAGAGGCATTTATCACAATATGCAAGATCCTAGAAAATATGAATTTGTTAGGATTTTGTTGGAATCTTTTGTAAAAGACTCCTAAATGGAGGAGGATTCTATGTAACTCCTTGGTTTCGACCTCCTTAGGGTAGATAGAGATTATTCACTATAAATGAAAGGTTTTTTTATGAGAAAAGGGTTTGATTCATGATCCAAGAGAGGAGAGAGTTGGAGGAGCAATTTTAGTTGTTCATTTGTAAGCCTGAGGGCCTGGTTGTAATGACATTTTCTGCCATTAAAGATTCATGAGAGTTGTTATCAGATTTTCTTATTTGTTTTCCCACTTCTTTGTTATCTTCTTGCTTGAACATATTGCAGGTTTTGAAGATCATAGTTGACATTTGATTGATGGATTCATGAACAATAGAGGATCTGTTGTAGCTTGTCCATTAAATCATTGTTTATTGTTTAAACAATCTTTATCTGTTTGTAGAAAGGATCTTTGTACAATGGATGTTCTTCCTTTTTTCATATTCACCATGCTTCTACTCATCATTATATATCCCTTTTGTCTGATATACAGTTTGATTTCCTTTGATCTGTAGGATGTTGTGACTCCTTCCCCAATGGAATGCTTCTGCTGACATTTTGATGCCCTCTCCATTTCTTTCCCAGTATTGTTGATCCACCTACTCAAACCATTCAATCCATTTATATTTTGATGGGTATTGGGCTTACACTTACAGTAGTCTAAGTGTGACTCTCAGTGATAAAAACTTGTCTACCTCGCATGATGAGCTTGGGAACTTGTACTAGATTCAAAGTTCACTAAGTTATAAAGGTCTAGATGCATCCCTTAGCCCCATCCATCAATCTATATAAGGAAATTCATTACAAGGGGGGAAGGGAGGAACATTTAGAGAGTAAACTTATGCGTAAAGTTTTCAAAGAGACTCTTCTATAATCAGTCTATATATTATAGTTGGCCTTGCTCATGTGAGGGCTAAGGAAGAGTTGGAGAAAGGAGTTAAGAGAGACCTTCAATCAAAGACTCAAGGTAAAACACTTTATTGATGCATCATTTTCTCTACTTATCAATATAGATCTACATGATTTTCCCCTCTAATAATTGTTTGTATTCAATCATATATACTTGTCAATGGTAGATCTAGTCTTTCTTGAGTAGATCAGGTTAGATATAATAAATATTTGTCGTTCCTATTGCTTGAAGGGTTTGAGATTGGTATTGTTGTTATCTTATGTGCAGGAAGTAGGTGCAAGGAGATAGAACAAGATTTATAGAGCTACATCAGCCAAGATCACATGGGGACAACCACTGGGAACAAGGTATGATACATTTGCTTCCTTCTTATTTCATTATTTGGGACGCGGTCTAGTATATATCAAGGGAAATTGTATTGTTATCTATCCTACAATATGTCTTGGATCACGGGCAGATCTAAGGGAGTATCACATGTCCACGGGGGGGATCTCCTTGTAACAATTAATTCTAGTGGAAAAGAGATTTTTATTTTGTGTTAAGTTTAGGGTTGTCATAGTACGGTGAATTGCATTAGTTGAGTGAGAAGAAGAAGAATACATGGCCTGCATGAGATAGGTGTTGGTTGTGGAGCTTGATTATCTTCCTGATTCATATGCAAGTATTCCTAGCCCCCTTCTGCCAGGGGTTCGGGGGTTGGTTGGCTTGAGGACATGGGGGCTAGTGGGTCCCCATCCAGGGGTTCGAGGGTGGAGTCCCTGAGGAAAATTTTGGGAAAATTGCCTTGTAAAATATTGTAATTTCATACTCAATCTGGATCATTCATTATAAGGTCACATATCTGACGGTAGAAGTTATGTTAGGGTTTTCACCCAAAAAAGGAAACCCATTTTTGTATGAGGGCATTGTATTGTGGTTGTGTATGTGATTGAATATTGTATTCTATGAGAGGACATTGGGAGAGAAAGAAGAGGAAGTCACAGCATGTGTGTTGTAGGTTGTATCCCTTCATTTAATGGATAATAAAAACGAAGGACCTGGCAATTTATCTAGTGGATGTAGCCCACACTGGGTGAACCAGATATATCTGTGTCTCTATTGTATTGTGTATCTTATGTGTTTTATTTTCACTTATATTTTTATTTTATTACTCTGTCTTCATGTTTTTCTAACAATAGGTACATAGTTTCTTCATGGGTTGGATTAATAGCTCTTCTAGGGAGTTGTGCTTTGTGTAATTGTAGTCTATAAATGAGTCGTAGGTAGTTGGTCATTCTCCTCTATTATACATTGACATTCTTCATATAAATAAAGTGAAGGCGTTCACCTTAGGTGCTACCTATACTTGTGTATGGTGGTTGCTTTACTTGAATGAATTGCATTGGATAAGTTAGAAGAAGAAGATAAGAACTATAGGAGGTAGGCCTATAGTTGCTTCAAGGGTTGGATTAACAGTTCTTACAGGAATTCATGTATGATGTAATTGTATTTTGTAAATGAGCCACGGGTAGTTGGTCGCACTCCTCTATTGTACATTGTAACATTCTTCATATAAATAAATTTAAGGCATATGCCTTGGGTGCCACCTATACTTGTGTATTGTGGTTGATTTACTCAAATGGATGTTATGTTCCTTGTTTTTCTTTACTTTGTCCAAGTATTGAAATATTGGCTAAGTATAAGTATTACTGGGATGTTTTAAGGTTGAAATTGGATGTGTGCCTATTGTTGGATGAATTTGGTTATGTTGGACTTAGTTGTTGATCTAACATATTGTAGGTTAAGGTGAAGTTATGAGCAGACCTTAAGTGAAGAGGCATAGTTTGGTTGTAGTAAGTGTAGGTTGGTCAAGCCACTATGGCTAAGGCAAGGTAGTGTCGTACAACTAGAGATCATGAAAAGAAAAATTCCATGCAAGACTCTTAGGTCCATGACAAGTGGTATCATATCACAACTTCTCCAAGAACTTAGTTTTAGAACCTCATTAGATCCTCTACACCATGTTTTATAAGGAAGAAAGAGGGTTGTTTGATCGGTTCAAGATCGCTTTGTGATTGTCTTTCGGAAAGGAATTTTCTTGGGAGGCTTGGGTGCTCATTGAGGAAACATCTAGTAGCAAAGGTATTGGAGTGCCCCCTCTTTCAAAAATTGTCTAGAACGGTGCCAACAATCGTTGGAGACCAGATGAAGGTGGAGGATGATATTGATTTGTTGCTACATGCTACGGTCAATCTAAGAGCAGCATGGTCAGGTGTCTCACGATGCCTTAGAGTGAATTTTATCCAAGTTAATATGCACATACTATTCATAGAGGACACACTTTGGAGTATCTTGGGTTCAAGTGCAATTGGACCTAGGCATTCCCCCACAAACATTTTGAAGATGGAATTATATGTGATCCAGGAATGCTCATAGAGGTCTAAGAGGATACAAAACTCTCATAGAGTTCTAGGAGGATCCATAAAGGCTCAAAATTTTACCATCTCAAATCTCTTGAAAACTACATCATTGCATAGAGATCAGCGATAGTTTTCCAACAGTGTAAAAATTGCCTCAAACGGAGCTCGTATGCAAACGTTATAGTCAGTCAAAGTTCAATTCAAACCAGGCAAAAGTCAAAGGTCAAATTCAAGGTGAAAATTTTCACCATTGAAAGTGTGACACGTGACACGACCATACAGGTTGTACATTGCTGACGAGGCAACATCACATGGCAACATGTGGCTGGTAGGCAACATGGCATGACAAGTTGGTAGGTGACTGGGAAAATCGTATAGTTCAAGTGGACCAATTGTGTGTTGACACGTTGAAAGATAAACTAATGAGGGGCTGCCACATGGAAACCTCCCATTGGTCGTTATGGTTAAGGTTTATTAAAATTTTATGGGAGTCTGGAAGATCGAACCCGTGACCTCCCATAACCTTATACAAACACCCTTTTCCATTGGTGCTTAACAACATATGGCACCAAATATATTTAAGTCTTGGTAAAGGTTTATTCGATGGGGAAAAGGGGTCGTGGGCTAAGCCCCCAGACCCTGGTTTATATTCTATCCCGTGTAACCGCAACCAACACCATATTTCGTGCGAGGGGGTATTAAACATTAGTTAAACCGTAACTATATTAACATTTATTTATGACCACTAATATATATTAATATAACCAATCAAACAAATTAATGTGCATTTGTGGTGGATCGAACCCAAAACCTCTGAGCTATATTTCTAGAGCCTTAACCACTACGCCATGTAAGTCGCATGTTACAACAAATGAATTAAACTATATTTAATTTGATATCGGAAGGTTCGGGTAGGAGGTTGGGCTCGCGGCCTATTTAATGGGAACATGGACCGAGACGACACATAGTTCGAGGTGGACACAAATCCCAATGTAGGCATAGGTTCCAAGGTACGATGCAGGCATTGTTTTGCATGCAGAGAGAGGAGCCAAGTTTGGCATTGTCTAGAAATGTGTTTCATGAGGTACTTTGTCCAAATGTAGTCAAATTTATACTCATTTTTCTTGTTTTTCCAAGAGGAGTTCAATGGTGATGTTATTTTTGTGCGAAGAGGTCATTTGTGAATGTCTCAGTCTAGAGTGTCATTAATGAGTGCCATAGTGCATTGTTTGGTGTGTAAAAAGGGTAAAATTGAGCCAATTTAGAATATGGTCAACTTTATACTCATTTTTCTCATAATTTCGCAAGGAATTCAATGATAAACTCTATATTTGAGTTTGAACAACGAAATTGGAGAGTGACTTCAAAAATGGCTTTGTAAATCCATTTTGTATTGTAATTTGACATTTTGAGATAATGAAAAACAATCTCACTATATAAACAAGACTTGGAGACGAAGTAAATTATGACATTAATATTATATAATTTGAGTTATTTTATTTTCTGTTGTGTTATCTCATAATTCTTCATATTAATCATCATTTTATGAGGTTTTGGATAAGAAGCACACCATCATTTTTCTACAAATAACCTCAATACAATTAAGAATTATTTTGAATCAAGTTAGATCCTAACATGTATATTTTAAAGGAATAAGTGGTATCAGAGCTAGTTTTGACATGTATTTGCAAGTTGATGTGATGTGGTCCAAGACTTAAGTTGGTGAAGGTTTTGAAGACTCTTGTTGAGGGGAAAAAATGAGTAAATCCCTTGACATGAAGTTAAGGTTGTAGAAGAACATTAATTGACAAATTCAGAATGAGAATTTTGAATTAAGGATGCAACAGCAAACTCTCAAGGAAGAGAAGCAGAAGTTGAAAGATCGTTTTTTATGTCATGAGGAATTTCACAGAGGTATTTGTCATGAGTTGGAAAGAAAGTTATAGAACAAGAATAAGGTGATGGCACCATCAGCATCAATCCATGAATATTGGCAAGTAGAGAATTTAAAGTCTTCAATGCAAGAGAAACTATCTCTTTCAAAAGGCATGATCGAGAAGGATAATTCTTCATATTATTCTTTTTCCCATCAAGATGGAGAATTCTCAAGGATGTCTAAAGCAAGGAGAATTTCAAATGAAGAGGTCCTTCATAAACAGTTAGTCTTACCTTCCATCCCAGAGAAAGGTAACATATGTAAGACCTCTCCAGAAAGAGATGTGCATTCTAAAGAGGGAATGAAGACGTTTCCTGTGGAACTAGTAACCATGATATGGAGAAATTTCAAAGAAGACAGTATGTGCATAAAAAACCATCCAAGAAGAGGGCTAAAGGTAAAGTTAATTTCTCAAAACAGAGGAAAAGAGGAAATGGCAAGAAGGGATCGTTGTTCCAAGATGCAAACAAGACACTTTGCTCTTATTTTGGTAAGAGTGGACATCAGATCGAGAAGTGTTGAACACTTTATCCACACTTATGTCCGAAGAAGAACCGGAAACATGTGAAGGAACTTGCAAGAAGATAAACAGCAGCAGCCCCATATGAAGTTATTTGACTTGCTGAAATATTTGAGAAAGAATACTTCTTAATGGATGGTCTTAACGAAGTGATATATGAAGACATCGAGGAATGTTTCGTGGACAGTGGCTCATATTGGCACATGACCAAGATGAGATTAGTATTCCTGAATTTATTAGAGACCGACACAGATTTCTATGTAGGATTTGGAACTAACACCAGACAAGCAATAAAAGGGTATGGATATGTAAGATTCCAGTTCGAGTCGGAAGGATTTCTGGGAATAGAGCATATGTTATATGTTCCATATTTGAAAGTAAAACTACTCTCAGTTGCGGATTTTGAAGATGAAGGATATGTAGTCGCATTCCAAAATGGCCAGATACTTGTGTATTCAAGGGAATCTACTTAAGAAACAACAATCATGCTTGGTGTTCGCAAGGAGAGGTTATATAGGTTATAGGGAAGACCTATAATTTGGTCTAATGGTTTCTTGGATTCAACATCATATTTCACATCATATTTGATGTTAGATTCAGCATCAATGTCATAGGCATTCTCAAAGATAGGAAGTTTTGAGACTCCTTCCAGTACTAACGGGAGGATGAGTCCATGAATAAACCATCCATCAGAAGAGTTTCATTGTAAATATGTATATTTGTAAATGTAATTTAATATGCATATGTAGATACCTCCTAAGTCTATTTCTATTAGAAGGCTTGTAAGCTACTCATTGTAGATTATAAGAGTGAGAGGAATTATGTAAAATTTCTATATAGCCACCTGATATGTTGTTAAGAGTGAGAGGAATTTTGTAAGAGAATTTCCTTATAGACACCTTATATGTCATTAAGATTGAGAGGAATATTGTAAATGATTTCGATATAGCCACCTTACATATTGTTTAAAGTGAGAGGAATATTGTAAAGGGTTTCTATATAGCCGGTTTGTTATAGGAGTGAGAGGGATAATATAAAGACTTATAATCCTTTCAACAATAGTACTTGTCTTGTTATCAGCTAAGGACTATATATGGATCGAATTGTCTAAGTCAACATTCTTATTATGAATTATTGAAGGCAAAGGAACAGAAGGATGTAGACAATTGGAACATGTAGATCGAGAACGGGAAGATAATCAAAGTAATGTAAATCTTCCTAGAGCTGGTAAAGGTGAAATAATCCTCTTTGTAAAAAGATAAGAGGTATATCCTTGTAAGGATGCATGTTATAGGCATATATAGCATATTATGTCATGTTCATGTAGATGTATACCTTGAGAAGAAGTAGTTCATACAATACAAATGTATACAGAGCATATATTTGGAAAAAAATTAAGGCAAGAGAGAAGAAATGAATAAGGAATTCATTCAGAGACTCCAATAGATACATTCACGGTACAAGAATAAAGATTCCAAAAGGGAAAGGCATCAATCAACATTTGACTTGGTTTCATGATCGATTGAGATAGTCTATCTTTAGAAAAAAAGGAGATGGGAGTGGATGTTGACATACATGATTCAGAATTAGATATTGCATAGATTCTATGAGAAGACTTTTTTTATGAGGGAATCTATGAGCTATAACTATATTAGCGACAGTGTCAGAGGCCAGAGTCAGAGCCACATTCCATAGAAGTAGACAGAAGTACACTAATCTAATATCTAAGATCCAAGATGAATACTTAATCCCAGAATATTCAGCAAGGTGGAAGAGTGAAGAAGCTTCATCATCACTAAGTTAATAGATAAGAGTATTATAGTAAGATGAAAGAGTGAGCAAGAGTTATCATCACTAAGTTGGTTAAATATTCACACTTTCGAAGGACCAAAAGTTCTTCAGTGGGAAGGTGTGATTCAGAAGGATCCAGGAATGCTCACAGAGGTCTAGGAGGATCTGGAACACTCACAGAGGTCTAGGAGGATCCATAAAAGCTCAAAATTTGACCATCTCAAATTCTCTCAAAAACTACATCATTGCATAGAGCTTGATGATATCTTTCCAACGGCGTAAAAATTGCCTTAAATGAAGCTCGCATGCAAAAGTTATAGCCGGTCAAAGTTCAAGTCAAATAAGGCAAAAGTCAAAGGTCAAAGTCAAGGTGGCATGTGTCACCACTGCAAGGGTGACACGTGACATGACCGTACATGCCATACATTGTTGATGAGGAAAAATCACATGGTGACACATGGCAGGTAGACGATGTGGCATGACAAGTTGGCAGGTGACTGGGCAATTGTACAGTCCAAGTGGACCAGTTGTGGGTTGACATGTGGAAAGATAGACCAAAGAGGGGTTGCCATGTGGAAACCTCCCATTAGCCATTATGGTTAAGGTTTATTAAAATTTTATGTGAGTCTAGAGGATAGAACTCGTGACCTCCCATAACCTTACACAAACACCCATTGTCATTATGTCATCGTATTGGTGCTTAACAACATATGGCGCCACATATATTTAAGTCTTGGTAAAGGTTTATTCAACGGGGAAAAGTGGTCGAGGGATAAGCCCCCATCCCCTGGTTTATATGTTATCCCATGTAACTGCAACCAACACCATATTCTACATGAGGGGGTATTAAACATTAGTTAAACCATAACTATATTAACATATAGTTATAACCACCAACATATATTAATATAACCAATAAAACTAACGAATGTGCACTTGTGGTGGATCAAACCCAGAACCTTCGGGCTATATTCTCGGAGCCTTAACCACCATGCCATTTAAGCCGCTTGTTACAACAAATGAATTAAACCATATTTAATTTGATATCGGAAGGTGCGGGTAGGAGGTTTGGCCACGACCTATTTAATGGGCGTGCGGACCGAGACGACACATAGTTCGAGGAGGACATAGATCCCAATGAAGGAGCGGGTTCCAAGGTACAATATAGACATCGTTTTGCATGCAGAGAGAGGATCCAAGTTTGGCATTGTCTAGAAATGTGTGCCATGAGGTACTTTGTCCAAATGTAGTCAACTTTATACTTATTTTCTCGTTTTTCCAAGAGGATTTCAATGGTGATGTTGTTTTTGTGCTAAGAGGTCATTTGTGAAAGTATTAGTCTAGATTTCCATTAATGAGTGCCATAGGGCATTGTTTGGCATGTAAAAAGGGTAAAATTGAGCCAGTTCAGAATATGGTCGACTTTATACTCATTCTTCTTAGAATTTCGCAAGGAATTCAATGGTAAACTCTATATTTGAGTTTGAGCAATGGAATTAAGAGTAACTTGAAAATTTTCTCTGTAAGTCCATTTTGTAGTGTAATTTGACATTTTGAGATAATCAAGAGCAGTCTAACTATCTAAAGAGGACTTGGAGATGAAGTAAATTATGACATCAATATTGCATAATTTGAGTTCTTTTATTTTATGTTGTGTTATCTCATAATTCTTCAAATTAATCATCATTTTATGAGGTTTTGGATAAGAAGCACAACATCATTATTCTGCAAATCACCTCAATATGATCAAGAATTATTGTGAATCAAGTTAGATGCTAAAATGGGTTTTTAAAGATTAATATTGGTATCTAGGGATTTTTGGATCAATATGGTACCCATTGGTAGGCCACTTCATGTAAAAGTAAAACTCTTGTTTCTTCTTATTACGATTCATTTATTTTAACAAGTTGTGAAAAACATGCTTATGTGGAAGATGGAAGGGAGAATTCACTCTTGGAGGAGTCTTTGTAGTAGATAGGTGCCTTGGCTAGCAACCAAGTTATGTGGATGTGATCATTAATGGAAGGACAGTACATGCATTGTTGGATTTTGGTGCCTCGCACAACTTCTTGAAGCAAAAGTTGGCAAGTGAATTCATATTTAGAGTTGGATCATGTGGTGCTTTAGTTAAGGTAGTTGATTCTAAGGCTAAGGTAGCAGTTAGGGTTGCATCCACAATTCACATACAATTGGACAAATGGAAGGGTTGTGAAGACTTTACAATATTATAGATGGATGACTTTGAAGTCGTTCTTGGGCAAGAATTCCTAAGGTGAACACAATCATTTCTCATACAATTTATGGACAAGTTGGTGATACTTAGTGGTTGGAAGACTTGTCTTATGCACACAATAACAAGGAAGCTAACCAATAAGGTGCATATTGTATCTTCATTGAACATAATGAGGGCAAC
Organism: Picea engelmannii; assembly: GCA_009831015.1. NCBI lineage: Eukaryota > Viridiplantae > Streptophyta > Pinopsida > Pinales > Pinaceae > Picea > Picea engelmannii. The sequence goes on along the minus strand of ML799471.1, from coordinate 27,825 downwards.
TAGGCACCCAAAGTCTAAATTTTTTGTAGCATTTATTGGAGAAGTGGATAAGGGTGGAGTTGTTAGGGACCTAACCTCCCTAACCCCTCATGTAGGTAGAATAATATATTTTCCATGTAATAAAGACTAACATTAGTAAATAAGGCCTTCAGAATAATGTGAACAAGTCTAATGTAATAAGAATTAATAGAAGCTTTGCCCCCGGGGGGCAGCTCAATTGGCAAGTGCTGTGAATATGAATTCATATGAATTTCCATGAGGTTTCAAGTTCAAATCCCCCTGACTTATCCTTTGTTCCACATAAGGGGCATCATGGGCACACCTAGAGGTTATAGTGGTAGAAGTTGGATAACACGACTACGTGTAACGCGAGTACGTGCCCAATTAGTTGTTGATTCCGTTGGACATAAAAAATAAAAATAAAAAAATAACAAGGACTTAATAGAAGCTTCTGCTTTTAGAAAGATATTCCTCTAGAATGTTCTTCATAAGGTAGAATTAGTATAAATAGGAGTAGAAGGCATGAGAAAGTCTTGTCTTGAGAATTATTGTAATAGATTTTTTCTCTGTTGGAGGATTCCCCCTCGAAGAGGAAAGTGAACTTGGCTTTTTGTCAATAAAGGTATCATTGTGGGTGTTGTTATTCTCTATATTTTGTTGTTCCACTGGTATTTGTTGTAATAGTTCAATTTATGTTTATTATAATACATATAGTACCTTACAAGTGGTATCAGAGCTCTTTCCTCTGCAAAATTTGTGGGAAATGTTTTTCAAAGTAGATATGTGTATCATCGGTGTCTTTAAAGCATAGATATTTGTCACTCAGCAGGTAAAACTGTGGCAGGGGAATACTACACGCAGGAAATATAGATGGTTTCATGGGGTTACTTGAAACAAATGTTTCACCTTGTTGGAAACCTATGGAAACCTTATTGGTACCCCTTTGAGTTGTATCGCATCAAACAGAATATGTACATAGCCATCACTCCCATGTATCGTTAGGTATATCGAGATCCCCCTAGGTCTCCTAAAACCATCTCTATATCAGTCAAACAGTCGCCTGAATATTATAGTGCCACTGAGAGTAGCACTCAGGAAGATACTCTCTAGTACCTAGGTAATCGGGTAGTGCGACTAAGAGTATGATAGAGCCTCCTTAGTTGGTGCCCTAAGATATTGGGTCGAGTACTATTGTTCAACCTCGTGTGTATATCAAAGAGTTGTAGCACAAGGTGAACCCTTGTCTATAGGAACTTTAAAATCCATAACACTTGGGAACATAACAACGCAAAATAACAACACGAGGGAAATTTTGTTGTGAAACCCCGCCTCTTGCATTCTATCACTGTAGTATTCTTTAGGTTGGAGTATAAATATGTGGGATTAAAAAATAAAGAGTATAGTGATCCTACTGACACCCTTATTTAGGACCTATCCCATTGGATTCTTCTCTTCGCCTCAATCATCATGGTACATATCACTTCTAAGCCTTTTTTTCTACGAACCCACCCACCCTTCCTAGTACCCTTATTTTCCACTATCCCATTGCATTCCTATTTTTTCCTTGATCGTCGTAGTATATATCACTTCTCAGTTGTTTTTTTTCCATGGAACAAATCCCCCTCATACCCAAATTACCACCACTCCCACCCAAGAACTCCTTAACGTGCAATTTGGATCCAAATAAAACACAAAGACAGTCCAGAGAATGACTTCTAAAATTCCTTCCACCAATTCCAAATTTGAAGCCTTCAAGGCCAAAGCTAAGAGTGAATTTGAATCCATCCACTCTTCTCTCAACCAATTAGTGAAGCAATCATAGATCTCTCCCTCTGTTGACCAACCTTGACACTACGAAGGTGCAGACTCTTCCCATACTATGGCTTTTCATTCCAACTTCCTTCATCGTGACCCCCATCTTCCCAGAGTTGAGTTGAACAAATTTGATAGCTTGGATCCCATGGTCTAGGTCACTCAAATGGAACATTATTTCTCCTTGCGTACAATTGATGATGATTTGGCCAAACTTCATTATGGTGTCCTCTATCTGGATCCTGAACGCTGGAAATGGCGTAAAAATGCATGCCAAGGGTATGTTTCTTAGACACAATTTATTGCAGAGTTTTATGAACGCTTTGAAACTAACACCCACCATTTAGGTCATTTGACCAATTTGAAACAATATGGCATAGTGGAAGACTTTATATCCACCTTTGAGCACTTAGCTTTCAAAACAAAGGGTGTGTCAAATGCCTTCTTCAAGGAGTGCTTTATCAGTGGCCTCAAGGATGAAATATGTGCCTAGGTCCCAATGAATTTCCCTCCAACTTGGTTGGCAGCTACAAAAAGATCCAAGGAAGCACAACATATTGTCTCTACCCAAAACTAAAAACCCTCCTTTATTCCTCACACTCAAACCATTAATCCCACCCCCCCCCCTCGTCGCTCCTCTCAAGATCTAGAAATTAACTTGGGTAGAAATGGATGAATGCTAACTCAAATGTCTTTTCTATAATTGTGATGACAAATATTTTTGGAGGCACAGGTGTAAGGAATGGAAGTTATTTATGGTCATTTCTGAGGATGTTGTTAACAATGAGGTCGATATTTCCCCAGTGGAAGAGATACCCCTAGAATATGATCTTAATCTTCCCTCGGATCCACCTGAAGTTGAACCGCTAATTTTGCTACACTCCCTCACTAGATTCTCTGCTCCTCAAAGCCTCAAGTTAATTGGATACATTGGCTACATTAAGCATAGGAAAGTCAACAGTGGCAGCAACCATAATTTTATTCATATCTGCATTTCCCAAGAAATCAATTTCTATATTTGTGTATTCAATAACTTTCAAATCACGATTCCCAATGCAGTTCCATAAAATGTGGCAAGAGTTGTGAAAATGTGTGCCTACAAATTGGTCAGTACCACATAAAATCTCATATGTTTTCTATCAATATGGGTGGGTGTGACATTGTGCTCGATGTTGAATGGTTACGCACTCTCGGCCCCATCCTCATGGATTTTAAGGACCTAACCATGCAATTCCAATAGGAGGGACAACAATACAAGTTCCAAGGCATCACAACAGGCTCACTTGAGATCAACAACTCCCAACGAATGGAAAAGCTACTAAAAAAAGGCCATTCTAGCATTATTGCCTAACTCCATTCCATTCAAGCCATTAAGACACCCTTTGTGCACCCTAGCCTCCAATCTATACTCTCCCAACACAAAGATATTTTTAACACTCCCCATGGACTTCCCCCTTCTTGAGGCATCCATGATCAAGCAATTCCTCTAGTACCAAGCAGTCTTCCTCCCAATGTTCTCCCTTGTCTTCATCCCTTTGCCCAAAAAAATGAAATTGAGAAAATTGTTCAAGAATTGCTAGAACTGGGTGTTATGTGTCCTATTACCTACCCCTATTCTTCTCCAGTAGTCATGGTACTCAAGAAAGAAGGAATGTGGTGCATGTGTCCTAATTTTCATGCCCTTAACAATCAAAGACAAATTCCCCATTCATGTCATTAATGACCTTTTGGATGAATTGAGTGGTGCTCAATACTTTACCAAACTTGATCTTCATTATAGCTACCATTATATACGTATGAAAGGGGAATATATTCCCAAGGCCGCCTTTAGAACTCATGAGGGTCACTATGAGTTCTTGGCCATGCCCTTTGGCTTGTGTAATTCCCCCTCCACTTTTCCAAGTCTCATGAATTGTGTCTTACATCCTTTCCTGTATAATTTTGTCTTAGTTTTCTTTGATGATATTATCATCTATAGTAAAACTTGGCAACCCATCTCACCCATGTGGATCAAGTTCTCCATCTATTGTCTAAGAACCAACTTTTTCTCAAACAATCTAAATGTTGAGTACCAGTGTAACACCCTTGTTTCCCCCAACTTGTAATTAATCATTAATTAGGATTACCATGTTGTGGCATGGGAACAGTGTAAATGTATTATTGTTTGAATAGTCGAACAACTAATTGTGGGGGTGAAGCCTTGAAAGTACTGGCCATGATATCACTATAGGAAATAATGTGAAACTATAAGAGAGGGTTCACTATATCAAATGACCCCAAATTTTCCTTGTTCAGGATAACAAACCTCCTCTAGTTCCCAAAGAGGAATCAGTTAATGAATAAAAGTATCGGTGGTTGAACCATCAACCACCCCCATGAATGGAAGCATGGTCTAGTCGTAGAAGGTTAGCCCGAAGTGCCATGGGGTCTGGCAGACCCAGAATGACCCGGGTTTCCTTTTGACATGAGGTATGTGAGTGCAAGGCACATAAGAGAATAAGAGGAGAAGAGTGGATAATGTGAGAAAAATTCGAGCAGGAGAGAACAAGTCGAAGGCCATGATCTTGATGCAAAGAAAGCATCTGATAAACCTCGTCGAGGCCATGACCGAGGGAGAGATCTTTGAGAGTATGCAAAGAACGGGATTGGAGAAGAAGGTTGTGAGCTTGATGTTGAGGAAGCATCTGATAAATCTCACAGAAGTTGTAAATGATATTTCAGAATTAGCATAAATTCCCTGGTGATATCATGGCTTGGCACGGGGGTGGCCAGAGCGCTAAAAATGAATGCCTCTGAGCTTATGGTTGGGTGGAAAGGCARACACCCACATTCAGTTAGTTGGTTGCACCCTGTAATAGATAAGTGTTCTCATATTCTGTGTAATTGAACTGTAACTGTAGATTAAAGTTGGATATCCTATGAATGTTGTAGGGATGTGCATGTTTTCTTGATGGCTAGATTGTATCCATTTATCTTTGCTTGATTGTATAGATAATCAAGGAAACATATGGYTTGTATATGCAAATGCTCGAGCCTTGTAGTGGCTCAAGTTTAAGCAGATGAATTGTGAGTTCGTCGACCTTGGACATAGTTTCCCCGTATGCATGTYRWTACTCCCAGTTGTTTGAGTCTCCTGGGAAAAAGGGAKTTTGTTAAGCTCTGGAGAAAGAGCGCAAAGCACGCGCCAGTACCTAAGTCCTTCAAAACTGATGAAACTTAGGAAGGATAGCGAGATTTAAGTCTGGAAAGGGAATATAATTTTGTTTGGAAAGATGAGCGAACGAGATCCATTCGGGAGCACCCAAGGTCTGTCATGACCGTTGGATTTGGAGAAGGAGCATAGGTGTTAACACCTCGACTCCTTCAGTCTTTGCGAGTTCAGAGAAATTTGGTATTCTTCGTAAGGGAGATGGATCCTCTGAAGTCCCAGAGCCCGAATTTAATCTAGGTCGTAGATCTGAGGTTGCCCGGGAACTTTTCCCAACCATCAAATCTGCGTTGGGGTCAGCCCGACACTGACCAACTCCGGGAGAAAAGAGGAGTTTGCAGTGAAAAAATCCCAAAGGCTAGAGTTGTGAAGTAACGTTAGCTATGGATCTATGGGTCCACGTGTCCAGATCTCATCCGTGACATTTGAGGGATGTTAGAAGGTTGTTGGTCTGGTGTGGCATGGCGAGTCGACGTCACTAGGGTGATGTGGACCAATGATCGACGTGCCACATGTCTGCTCGATTTGTGCTTTTTCGTAGACCCTATATGCCTATTGGAACATGACACATGTCTCCCCTGACCCATATATGTGTCAGCCCTGGTTTGTGTCTGCCTGGCCAATGTGGCTGGCGACATAATCAAGACCCCGTGAGTTTAGACAACTTCGGAGTTCGAAATATTTAGTGAGTGGTACAATAACGTCCAACCCAAATCATCGATCGCCAATGGCCGAAATTCCAATAACGATAGTCGATCATCGAACATAACGAGAGTTCGGGATTTTGGGCATAGTGTGGAACAAGGAATGTTCGACGAGAATCGTCGATAGTCGATCGTCGAACATAATGAGAGTTCAGGAGTTTGGGAATAGTGTGGAATAAGGAACGTTTGACGATAATCGTCGATCGCAGAATGTCGAACATCAATTTAGAAAAAGGTATGATGTGCATAGATAGACGAAGCCCCCTCCTTAACCGTAGTATCTCAGCAGAGGACGTGGACTGTTGATTTCCTCCGCTTTTTGGTGATCTAGGAATTTGTCAACACTTTTGGGAACTCTCGAAGTCCGGGAACTTCCAGAGTGCCGAAACATTACTAACACGGGCTCTCAGCTCTCGGTTTTTAGCTCGAGGTCATGAGGAGGACCTCTCTAGTTGGTTTAATCACCTAGTGAGAGATGTAAGCTTCGGGAAGTTGGTTAATAGGGTTTCAGCATAAGTAAAGGATCGAAAATGAACTAGGAAAACAGAAAATTTGATGCCCATCCCTTAGAAAGGCTATTTAGGGGTTAGGAGTGTTACAAATTGGTATCAAAGCATGGAAACAACACTTGGCCTGCTTGGGCTCATGTACGAGTCGTCTAAAAAATATTTTTTTTAGGAGGACTTTAAGGGGTAACACCCTATCTTACCCCATTCCTGAGAAGCTTAGTAAACCTCTACTGAAGAGAGGAGTGAGATCTTTTACCGTTGATAGATGGTTTGGAAATTTTCACTGTATGTTGCTAATCTTTCCAAATAAAGAGGTGGACTTCACTCTGCAATCATATATATTGTTGCACAGACATAAGGTTGGATTACCAAGGCTAGGATGAGCATGTTGAAAATATTACTGCCAAACGAAAATCGTCTGCATAAGTTCCTTGGGTAGAAGGATGCGGATTTAAAATACAGTTGGGATTTTAACCAACAATATTGAATCATGCTAGTCTGATGATAGTTGATCCTACAGGAGTGGGATTATGTTGATGGGCACTAATAGAAAGACTTGGATGAGAACTGATGGAAAGGATCTGTAGCAATAATAATTATTTCTTTAATGAATGGTTAAACCTTGTATATGTGTATAATCCCTCACGATCAGAGGAATGATTCTGGTGACCATTTTCTAAAAAAGGGAGAGCATGCGTAGCTCTCTAGCATCGAAGGGGAACTGAGAAATGAAATTTTGTTTCTAGTTACAGGAATTGTTGGGCAGGGTTTTTCTAATCAAGCTGATAAACAGAGTTGTAGAAATATAGTGATTGAGTGAGAAATCACAGCAGTCTCCCTTGCTTGGTGGATAGGAAAATAAACTACCAGAATTCTTGTGGAAGGAGGAGAGTGGCCTCCATCCCTGACAGTTGTTGAACAGAAGGAAGAATTATAGGTGTAATGGTTAAGACTGGTCTTGACTTAAAGATACTCTGGATTTTTGAACTAGGACACTTAGTAAGTAAAATAATTCGAAATTGCATTTGGGATTTGAGGGGATAGTCCAAATTATATTAGACATTAAATTGTTATAATTAAAATAAAATGGTTGACTAAATGTTGATCTTGAATGTGGTAAAGGAAGTGTCGGGGCACTTCTAGAAGCCCAATGGGTCAGATTGACATCCAGTGGTGGATGGTAGCCATATAGATATAGTTGGAAGCTAGATTGGTTCCCATGTTACCCTAGGCATGGTTTTAATTTCCCATATTGTATTTATAAGTTGGGTAATGATATATGGAAAATTAAGTCAAGAGTATTTTCTTGCTAGATGTTATCGTACCGAAGAGAGAAAGGTAACCTTTGTTGGTTATTGTGAAAAGAGGTGCAAGAGATGCACCTGCATATACACAAATATGTCCATACATACTTACGAGAATAATATGACTGCAAGCTCTCAGCTGAGAGGGAATCTCAGTGTTGAGTGTTCCTATGAGACTTATCATAAGAATTATTTGAATATCCTTGGGATAAGGATATAGAAGTTTGATATGTCCATGTGTGCGAGTGACATGGAAAAGGGTGCAAGCAATGAGGTTGCATGATGAACATCTGGACTGTGTGTGTTTATGCTTGAGTGCATGAATTTAATGCATTATGAAGCTCTTGATATTAAGACTAATAGTAATACCAGTTAGTTATGAATGATATTAAATGTGAAAGTGATGCACATGTATGATGTAAGAATAAAAGTATATTAAAGGCACTAGGTGACTTCCTAAATGAGTGAAATGAGAGACAAGCATTACACTTCCCAAAATTGAATGAATACCATGGATGCATGGTTGACTCCATTTTTAAGAGTCATGAAAGTTATGTTTTGAATGATAGCTTAAGGGGAATGTGCCATATTCCCTCAAGAAAGACTAGTATAAATAAAAGAAAGAGTGGGCGAGCAAGGATGATTTGTTGTCATGATAAGAGGCAAATGATTATGCCTCTGAAGGGTCACATGAGAATGATTGTGAACAATAATGAGTTGACTGATTTTAAAATAGAGATGTAGGTGGGTTGTGAAATATACCTATGGCCGCTACACACAGGCTTATGATTATGAATATGGTTAAGCACATCTTGGATATAAGTTAACAAAACTAGAATATGTGAGGATACATAATTTGGATGCATGACAAAGATGCATGTTTATATTCCTTATGAAATATTTGGTACCCAGCTAAAGCCAACTCAAGGTTGAGGCTATCATGGATAGTGAAAGATATGCAATAAGGAAGTTGCATGTTGAAGGAGTTCCCTAAGGAGGAACTATGTGAAGACTTTGTCAACAGAATAGAGTCACAACCTTAATGACTGTTGAGAATTAAGCAACGAACTACAAGCTTGTATATATATATATATATATATATATATATATATATATATATATATATATATATATATA
>ML799470.1:560636-574284 GCA_009831015.1 Picea engelmannii | reverse complement strand
ACATGGAAACATGTTATCCTACATATCCCATGACTTTCTGGAGTCCATTTCACAAACTATGGTGAGAAGATTTCGATGGTGGGAGAGGGAAGTAAGGGGTTTTGATTCCTTCATTTCATTTACACATTTAATTTTGTACTTAGGATGGTGGAAAGGACCATACAATCCCTTTTTAAGTGTGTGTGTATGGTCTATGTGGGAAATTAGAAGACACCCATGCAACGTCTCATGCTTATACTTTGGTTGCATGCATTATACCATGTGGCTAGGGAATCATAGTCATGTTGATAATGGTGTGAGTGCTAGTTGATCACCTGTGCTAAATTGTTCGATCATAGAGAGAAACATTGCATAGGTCAATGTAGCAATATGGGTGAAAATTTCATAGGAATCCTATGTGAATATAACTCGAATAATTGTGTGGATGGCTTGACTATTCAATAAATAGTGGTGTGACAATGTTATGTGTGAGTTTTAGGAGATATAGTTGTGAAAAATATGTGAGTGATTTGCAAGTTGTGGGTTTTTGATGAGGTTTAAGGATTGAATAACCCTCTTCTCGATCTATAATATATTTGCAAAATGAAATGAATAAATATTATTATCAAAATATGCTTAACACATAATAAAAAATATACAATAAATCTGATTTCTATTCAATAAGGAAATAAGCTAAAACTGTAAAATGCAGTGGAAATACGCATGCTAGAATGGTGGCGACATATGTATGAGAAGAGATGTGATGGTTGTGCTCACTCACAAGAAGGTGATTAAAATGAGTCTCTGAAGGCCTTTTTACAATAAAAAAGGAATTTCAAAAACCCTATACATCCAAAAAACCTAACCCTGGAAGATGAAGTAACAAAAATCATATCGGCCCCGTTTGGGTAAGTTACTACATCAACTTCCTAGGGTCGTAAATTTTGCATACGATCTCCATTTTAGGTGCACAATATCCCATTGGAAAGGTATATCCAAGGACTACACATTTTTATTCTATCTATCACAGGTCATTTTGACTATGGAAATCCCTAAAAAACATTGTTTAGAGCCTCAAAATGGCCCTACCAGTCAAGGACCCGAAAGTTAGGGAAAAAACTGTCAAACTAGAAAAATGCCAAAATGAGCCAGTTGGAATAGGTGGGAGGCCCATGAAATCCATCTGGATCAATACTCCCCTCTTAGGAAGCAATGGTCTCAATTGCGTTGAGTTCCCCCTTCAAATGAGGAAATTTCTGCTGAATTTGGCCGAGGATGAGCCACTTTCCTTGGTGCAGGATTTGCCCTTCTTTGACAACTCGATAAAGTTGGATCCTTTGCTGGAGAGTGCCCTTGATATGTTTGTCCACAATCTAATCATTGGATTCCTATTGTATGTTGTCAGGGTTGAGATCTATTGGTGTTAGTTGTTTTGTTATCTCTGAGGTGTCGAATAATGGTGGGAAATATGGTTGAAGGATATTCACGTTGAACACTGGGTGGAAGCCAAGGAAAGGAGGAATGTTGATATCGAAAGAATTATCACCCACAAACCTTGGTGAAGGTGTAAGACCCATAAAAGAGTGGATGAATCTTCCTATGGGGTCATCTAAGGTTCTCTCTCTGCAAGTGCAACCAAACTTTGTCACCCACCTAAAACCTATGTGTCACCTAGTGTTGATCATGGCGCTATTTGTACTTGTCACTGGACTTCTATAGGATATATTGAACCTGTCGGTGGATGTACTGGATCTTCTCAATGAACATGGTGGATTTCTCAACTTTAGTTGGAGCAGGAGATGAGTCAGTCAAGGTGACCACAAGGGGTAGTGAAACATCTATGAGACCTAATGGTTGGAATCTCAACCCCACCTGAAAGGGGTTGTGTCTTGTTGAGCTATGCAAGGATCGGTTGTAGATATGATGAACATAAAGGAGAATATCATACCATGTGAGAGATTTCTTTTAATTATACATGCGTAGGATATGCACGATCATTCAATTTACGACCTCGGTTTGGCCATCTGTCTTGGGGTGGAAGGACATGGATATGGTGAGCTTGGTGTCCAGCAGTGACCATAGGCTTGACAAAAATGTGTTGATAAATCGAATTTCCTGATCTAAGACAATGGTTTTTGGGATTCCAAAATGTACCCAAACTCGTTCAAAGAAGATCTTAGGAGTGGCCTCTGTTGTGATGCTCTTCTTGTAGGAGGCAAGAATCACCATCTTAGAAAAGAAATCCAAAACAACAAAAACACAGTCATTTCTCCACATGGTGGATGGGAGGCCTGCCATTTAGTACATTGAGATGGATTCCAATGGATTTTCGGTAGTAGGAAGAGGGGTGTACGGGCCCTTTTTCTTAGTGGTCGGTTTGGGAATCACGTACAGAATGTAGGACTTGATATACTTTTTAACCCCTTGTCAAATTTTTGGCTAGTAGAAGTGTTTCTGCAACATTTCCGCTGTCGTTTCGATGCCAAAGTGTCCTTCCACCCTACTGTAGTGGGATTCACATATGATCTTCACTCACTCGCTTGATGGAACGCAGATATGGCCCTGACGACACAACATCCCATCCCGAAGATGGAAATTAGAGACAACTGCATTTGCGCCCAAGATTTGGTAGGTGGTGGCAAAGTTTGGGTCTGTCTCATAGAGTTGGGGCCATCCAGAGGTCTCATGGCCACAAGAGTCTAGAACCGTGGTGAGTTTTGCGACTAGCATTCTGTTGAGGCAATCAATGATGCAGTTGGTGCTTCCCATTTTATACTTGATGTTGAGGTGGAATTGATGCAAGTACTGGACCACTTTTGATGGTGGTCATTCTACAGTTTTCCTTGTGTCTTCATGAACTGCAATGGCTTATGATCAGTGTTGACTGATCCATAATGTATTTGTAGAATGAAATGAATACATATTATTATCAAAAGATGCTTAACACAAAATAAAGGATATATAATAAATTTGGTTTCTATTCAATAAAGAAATAAGTTGAAACTGTAAAATGTAGCATAAATAAGATTGCTAGAATGGTGGCGGCTTATCTCTAAGAAGAGATGTGACGACTAGTCTAATTTGCAGGAAGATGATTACAATGAGGCTCCGAAGGCCCTTTTACAATAAACAAAAATTTCAAAAACCCTAGGCATCCAAAAAACCTAACCCTAGGAGATGAAGCGCCAAAGGTCATGTGCGCTCCATTTGGGTAAGTTACTACATCAACTTCTCGGGGTCGTACCTTTTGCATATGATGTTCGTTTTAGTCACACAATAGGCCATTGGAAAGGTATATCTGAGGAATAAACATTTTTCTGCTATATATCAAATGCCATTCTGCCTGTGGCGAGCCCTAAAAAATTGTTCTTAGGGCCTCAAAATGACCCCACAAGTCAAGGACCCAAAATCTAGGGAAAAATTGCCAAACTAAAAAACTACCAAAATTAGCTAGTTGGAATAGGTGGGAGACCACCGACATCCATATGGATCACTTCTATGTAGATATTTAGACTATGACCCATCATCATGCTGATTTGATGGCGAGAGAGGGAATTTGGTAGTTTTGGCGGACCTAGTGGTGAAGTTTGAGATGACCAACTATGCCCTTCTCAAATTCCTTGAGTGTCAATTATTTCACTACAACGAGGAGTTGCTATCCTTCTTGATTTTTATGTGGAGTTCCAACCATCAAGGATTTAAGGTGAGGGGACAAATGGTTGATATGACAGTTGAGGTTGACATATGTCTTTTGATCGAGATCTCCATTCAGGGAGAGGTACCTTAGTTGATTACCTAGATGGAGGGAGGGGCCACCGTGTAGACTTTGGTTGACCAATATTGTACTGATGAGGATGTAATGAGTTGAGGTTCCATTCATATATCACATATTTTGGATTTGGTTCTATCTGTGGTGGAAATGATGGTGGTATGGATCCATGGATCCCTGGGCATATATAGGATTCTTGGTGCGCATATGACGATCATGGACCATGTGCTCCAGGGATGACATTACAAGTGGGACTTCCTAATGAGGATGGCCATGTTTTCCCAGCTGGCACATTATGTCACTTGTAGGAGGGTAAATTTTCTTTTGGATCAATCCTCTGTTATTTCTTCTTCAAGTGGGTAGTTCTCCTATTCCCATAGCTCTTCTTGGAGGTGGCTAGGCTAACCCAATATTGGATGTGATGATGGGGAGAGATTATCATATGGAAGGGTGGAAGGTTCGTGGGGAGGTTTTTCATTCTTTCATATCTATATTTCTAAGGGTATATGCCCAATATAATTATTGAGTACTTGTATGCCAACATGGACTACCCCTTCCCTTAGGTAAGGAATGGGATCGCCGAGATGAGAACACATTTTCTTATGTAGACTATTTTTATCTTTAATTATTTATTTTATGGTTTTTTATTATATGATGCATTACTAATGGGTAATATTTTATGTGACTGTAGATGTGGGACCATGGGGAAAGGACATCCAAGTGACAACAGGGGCACCAACAATGGTAAGTCAATGAGATCCTATGAGAATGGGATGCCAAGGAGGTTATCCTAATGTAGATGTTGGAATCATGAACTAGAAATGGAGGGGTTCACGAGATAGAGGAGCAATAGAGAAACAGGATAGGGTCCATGCACAACTGGTAGAGCTCCATCATTTTTTTTACTACGTACTTTGACAAGTGCGAGAGGATAGTTCAGTTAATTTAGAGGAGGAGGTTTTGGAGGATTGTATAGGCCTTATTCCTGAGTGGCACCTATTGTTTAGACACATAGAAGTGACATGTGAGTCTGCCACTAGGTAGATGAGGCCTTAAGATAGTGGAGATGGAGTAATAGGAGGGTCCAAGGAGGCTAGTGGAGTGCCCCAAAGTAGGGGGGGGCTATAACTTGGGACACCTTTGTGGTGTGTGTATTTTGTATACGATCATGGCCTCCTTTTTGTAGATTCATATGTAAATGGACGAGGCCAATATTGTTTATATGATTTATGTATAGGGGCAATGTCCTCATTTTGTATATGACATGTGAGCATGGTTGTAGTGTGGGACAACCCATTTGTAGTGACGTACCCCATTTAGAAATTTTTTGTATACACACACACACATACATTTTTATAATATTCTATGGTGTAACTTGACGATGTGATTTGTGTATATGATGATTTGTTTGTGTTATTTTAACTACTTATACATTCTTATATGATGAATACAAAAATATTCATATGTTAGATAGATAAATTACTCTAAATACTCTTTAATTAATCCAACAAATTCCAATCTATAATTTCATTTGCAATATTCATGTCTACAAATTGGTTTTCACTTCTAGAAATATGTGTGAATGTGATGGATTCAAAATTCCTGAAAAGAAATTTGACTTGCAGGTATTTTCTAAATAGGTGAGGGTCATAAACATGGAAAGAAGTATTCAACTATAAGATGAAAACTTGGGAATCTAAGAATGCATTGAAGAGGCTATTGTGAAGTTGAGAAACATCATCTAAAAGGTCGATCACAAAAACATACTCATCTTGGTTATTCATCACCAGTCCTAGGAATATGTTGATTGATTGAAGAAGTGTATTTGAAGGTGAATAAATGGGCCAACCTACAATAGAGATATTTTGAGTCCATCGACTAGAATCATTGGAAAAAATTGTGTGATATGCCATTGAATTTTCACTTGGTAAAGCAAAAAGGACAAGTGATGATAAATGTGAAATAATTTTGATGTGCATGTAAAAAGGATTTTAGAAAACCTATGAACCTTTTTACAAAGAAAATATGCACACATGTATAGTTCGAAGTAGAATATCTAATTAGGGATAGAAACTCTTCAAGCATAACCCATTGATAGGGTATTTGAGGATTTCACCTTCAAGATGAACAAAGATGTACGCCCCCTTGGTAACATAGTGTTTGATAACAAATATGTCTTGCCAAAGGTATTCAATTTTTTTGTGGCATAAGGTATCATGGTTACTGTCACAAGATAGGAAACTTTTGCCTTCAGTGAATGAATGAGGGTGGGATTCATGATCAAAATTTTATTTTGAGGGATTTTTGGTATCTTTGTTATGTTTTAATTTATGAGGAACAAAAATATTCATCAATAGTATATAAGGAAATGAGGTGTTATTTGAGGATACCGGTGTTTGGTAATATTTCAATGTCTATTCAGATTGTTGGTATTTCACACTCGATAAGTAGGACTACTTCCACTTAACAGAGAAAGTGGAAGTGGGTAAACCTTATGGTATTATTTACAGTCGTTTGGTATACCCAAAGTGAAAATAAAATCATGTTGTTCCAGTTGGTTTTGTGCTTGTTCAGTGTCTTCTGTAACGTGTTCTTGATAAATATTTTGATGGCCTCAACCTAATCATTGGACTAGGGGTAATATGGGGAATAAAACTCATAAGTGAAGTTGATACACAATGAAAATCCCTCAAAGAATTCATTTCCAAATTTCTTTTCATGGTCTGAGACTGACTGCTTAGGAACCCCAAAGCGAGTGATGACATGACTAAAAAATAAGCACGTAGTTATACCTATTGTATTATTGAAAGTAGTCATGGATTCATCCCATTTGGTGAGATATTTAAAAACTAAAATGATTTACTTGTGAATATTACTAAATGGGTGGTTGCATGTCATAAATTTCATACCTTATTTGTAGAAGGTAGTGACTATAGTGACTAGGCGTAAAGGAGCTAGTGGAACCCATGCTATATGTGTGAATACTTGGAATTTAGTACATTTCTTGACTGCCTGAATACAATCATGAAATAGAGAGGGAAATAAGTAACCTCCCTCGATGAATTTCTAGGTGACGGACATTCCATATAGATTCCCACTATGAGAACCATTATGGAAATCATTGAGGACATATTTAGCCTCTTCTTGGGTGAGACATAGACAAAATATGGTGTGAAATCCTTGCCTATATAAAATGTATCCTTTGAGAATATATCATGGAGCTTAGTGAAAAATAGGTCGATGATCATCTTGAGGGAGATGTAAACCAAACTTTTCGGTGAGAAGGTAAGTGAGGATGTCATCATACCATGGGTCATCTGATGAGAGGAAAAAAAAATCCATCGGGAAATTTCTCATTCGCAAGTTAGTATTGAACGTCAGACACTAAATCAATGATTAAATCTACAAGGATGAGAGCCTTATTAATTTTTGGAGTGGTCCATTGTGAACCCTTATTGGGATATGATGAATTTGAGAAAACTCCCAAATATGATGCAAAAAATGAAATTTAGGGGGTTCAAATGAATTTTGTATTTGTAGAACTTTTGAAAGATAATGAAAAGATCCTTTAAATGTTGGGATCACTTATTGGAATGAGATGCAAGATTAGTCAAGTAGAAAAGGATGATATGAGAAACATCATGAAACACATAAGTAATTTCTTTCTTGAAAGTGGTTCCAACATTTTTTATACCAAAAGGCATAACACAATATGTAAAAGTATCCAATGGTGTACGAAACACATTCTTGCATTAGTACACATGACAGATCTAGATTTGGTTGTATATTAAGAACCCATATATAAAGAACAATATTTATGTTTGACATAAGAATCGATCACTTGATCAATGAAACGAGTTGGGAAGTTTTTATTAGGAAAATATTGGTTTATGTCTCTAAATTTTGTGCAAACATGGATGGTGCCCTATTTTTTGTTGACATGGACTGGTTTAGAGACCCATGAAGTGTATGCAATGGGATAAATGAAACCATATTTTTGAATCTTTTCAATTTATTATTTGATAGTTACTTCTTTGGATGGGTGAAGGGTCCATTTCTTTTGGTGAATGGACACAAAATCAATCCATGTGTCTATATGATGTTCAACAATGACAAGGTTGATATTAGGGATTTCATTGTATGACCAGAAAAATATGTTCTCATACTCCTAAAAAGTATCCTTATATGCAAGGAATTCCTTCAAGGAGAATGTGACACCGAGGATGATGTATTTTATGAAGATAAATTTGATGGAAATGTCCACCTTGATGATAGGGTAAATCTTGGCAATGTTCCCTTCAAAAGTGTTAAGGGCGAGGATTGTGTTTTTGAACCAATATATAAGTCCAAGAGGAATCAAGGGAGGTTGAAAAGCATATCAAGGGAGAAGTAATGATCGATTGTGCATATACAAAGTTGGAACGTAGTGTATTATTGCGGGGGGTGGTAGAATATTTTACAAGGTATATGGACATTCCTGTTGGAGGGGTGGGAAGTAGTGGTGTTGCTCTTGGTATATGGATAAGGTTCCTTAACTCCATAACAGTGGGACAGAAGTTTGTTGGGTGACTTGATGCTTCCTAGAGAGTGTAATGGATTTGTACTCTAGGAATGGTCTGAGCATTTCCCCCAACCTTTTTCTCCTCGTCCCTAGTGTTGGTATTCTTTCCCCTAGCTATGTGACTAGGTTGTGGAAATAATGGGTTAACTGGGGTTTGCATGGGTAATGAAACTATTTGAGGTGAAAGTGTAGGTATTGATACCATAGATGATGGGTCAATATACCAAATAGGTATTTATAGCACCATGTTGGGAAACATTAGTATAGATTCTACATGGTACACCAAAACTCTTGATGGTGGGTAGAAGAATGGGATCTCAGGTAAGGGGTGAGGAATGGCCTACAAATACATGGGTTGTTCATTCCTGGATGGAGTCTTAGGGATATACATGGAAGTTGGTTCTACTATAATGAAATTGATAGTTTAAACTTGGGTAGAATATGAGGGTGATATACATGGTGGTTCACCCTAGTATGTGCCAATGAGAGAGGGGTTTTGAAATATCTCTAGATCCATTTCCACGAAATATGGAAATTATGGCTATGGCCCAACGAGGGGAAGGATTTTATCCAAATTTTTATTGGGGTGAGGTTTGTAATGTTTCAATTGGTTGACAATGATGAATTTCCCATTATCAGGAAATATCAGTGTGTGAAAAATAGATGAAGAAACTTCCTTCATTACGTACATGTAGCTACATCCAAGGAGAATGTTATAGTCTAAGGGGGCATCTATGACCTTGATATCAATCAATATTTTTTTTCTCACTATCCCTATGGGGATGTTTTGAAATATCCCTTTGGTTTGGAATGGATGACCATCATAAGCATGAAGGGTGATAGTAGAAGGGGTTAGCTCTAGGGAGCCTATCTTGTTCCAGATTCTTTTGGACATGATGCATGTGGATGCTCCATAATTGACAATACATATGTGAATGGTGATGTTATGAATTGTGAATGGCAATGTTATGAAATGTGAATAGGATTTCGAAAGAAACCAAAGAGGGGAGATGAGGTTCAGAGTTGTCCAAATTGAATGCAATGAGGCACAAATTAGAAGGGTTGAATTCCCCCAATGTTGATATTATAGATTTCATTTGTGAATGACAAGTTTGTGAGAGGACAAGTATGGACATGGTTGTAATATATTGAGCTAGGTCACCATAATGCTATAGTTATGAGCTATCTGTGGATGTGGGTTATGAACAATACGTTGTAGAGGGACCTTTGTTACTCTTATATTAGGGTTACCACTAGGACAGGGTATCATCAAAGGTGTACTAGATAGCAATTGGGTGTCAATCGACATGGTTAGAGGTAATTCAGGAGGCATACTACATTGACAGTTTCAGTTTTGCATATGGATATCAATGATGTAGATTTTAACTTTGTACAATTAATTACTACAAATGGATTCTTAGTGAAAACATAAAATATGCAATGGAACACATACACATTATGAATATATTTTACCCTAGAAACCCAAACCAAGAAAACAAACAACCTATTTAGAGCCGCACCTCTAATTCTTATATTTATCATGTGAAAAATTCATTGTTTATAATATAATATATAGGATCCTGAAACATCCAAAACCCCTTACACATTGAACCAGATCACCTTACAACCCTAATTTCTTAACCATAATTATAAAACCATGGGTTTAAATACCATTTACTAAAAAAATTCCAAAGGTGAAAAATCACTCTTGACAAAGGTGAAAGAACATCCAAAAAATTGGTTAATATCCAAAAACTTAGAAAATAAACCCCCAAAAACCATTTCTCAAGGGATTCGCTCCACATTCCCCATAAGGGGGGCCTTAAATCATGCAAATAATATAACACATACTTGACATTATCCCACTTGTTGTTTTCTTTGTATACAATGGTTATAGGCTTCTATGATCAACAATCTAGGGTATAAATTCCCATTGATCCTTTACACGAAGTGAAATTCTCTGTTCTCACAAATTTTTGTAATGAATATGAAACATTATCCAAAGTGTCCACCTTAACCAACAACAACTTCTTGTATTAAAACATTTCTCTCAGAAAGTGATACTGAACATCAATATTCTTTGTTTTTTAATGATAAGCAGGGTTCTTCACCAAGAATATTGCACTCTGACTATCACAATCTATCATTACACCTTGTTGTACCAATCCAATACCTAAAAAAAATATCTATAACCATAATTCCTTTCTTGCATGAGTGGCTGCCATTTATTCAAATTCTATATTTGAGAGTGCCACTACAAAATAGATTTTTCTCATCCAACCAATTTCTCCTCCGAACATGTTAAACACATACCCACTCGTAGATCTTTTGTAATCCATATCTGTATCCTAGTATATGTCAACAAAGCCATGTATGTTCAAAACTTTGTCTAATCCTATTCTTCCTTAGTAGCACATTCCAAAAGTATTAGTGCCATGTAAATACCTGAAAACCCTCTTTATTTTTGTCCAATGTGCCTTCTTTGGTTTTGAAATATACTTTCTCAAAACTCCCATTGCATGCACAATCCCTGGTCTAGTATATACCATTGCATACATCAAGAATCCAATTTATCTAGCATATAGAACACGAGACATGTCCTCTCCCTCTTCTTGTTTCTTGGGAAATTCATCAACAAATAAATTTACACCCACATGAATATGAACCATGACCAATTTACATTCCTACATATTAAGCCCTTGCAATATTATTTCGACATATTTCCTCTTATTTAACCATATTTTCCTATTTTCCCGATCTCTTTTAATTTCCATGCCCAGAATGAAATTTGCAGCACCATGTTCCTTCATGTCGAATTTAGAGGACAATTGAGTTTTCACATACTAGATAATCTCCTTGTAGTTTCCTATTAACAACATAACATCCAGATACAAGATAAAATAAATAGGATGATCACCAATTAATTTGAAATTCACAAAACGATCGTCTTTTTTCCTTCTAAAGCCAATTCCCAACATACAAGTATCAAATTTTTGATACCACATCCTTGGTGTTTTATTTAACCCATACAGATACTTTTTCAGCTTGCATGTGATCTCTTTCTTTCCTTTCAATGCAAATCCTTATGGTTGCTTCATGTAGATTTGTACTTACAGATCCTCATGTAGGAATGCTATCTTTACATCCATCTATTCTACTTCAAAATCAAAGAAGAAGCAAGAGATAAATAAATCTAATAGAATTTATATTGGCAATAGGAGAAACATTTCACCAAAATAAATTCCCTATACTTGGGAATAACCTTTTACTAATAGATAAGCTTTGTACTTATAAACTTTTCCTTCTACATTCAACTTCTTATTAAACACTCATTTTTTGCCAATAGTATTTCTTCTAGTCGTGAAATCCACCAGATCCCAAGCCTCATTATTGTCCAATTCTACCATTTCTTCCACCATGGCCTTTTTCTATATTTTTCCATCCTCTGAATCCACTACCTTCCTAACAGTTCTAAGATAATCATTAGTAATAAACGAAGAAAATTTTGAATCTAAATTAGGTGGAGTATACCTTTCCATTTGTCTTGCTTCCCGAATTGATCTCCTTAATACTCGAGTATGAGGTTGTTCTTATTCTAATTCCTATTCTTATATAGAGTTTGATTCATTATCCTTCAATTGAAAATCTATTTTCTTTGTTCTTCCTCCCTTGGTAGGACTTCCTATTTTAAAAAACATTTCATTATTTCTCTAAATACCACACCTCAGCTATACACTTCCTTCTTAGTTTATGGGTTGCAAATATTATAACATTTCAAACCATATTTATACGCAATAAATATATAGTTTTCATCCTTTTTATCAATCTTACTCGTGTTTTCCTTTGGAATGTGAACACATGCACTACTACCAAATACCCAGAGATGTGTAAGAGAGAGTTTCTTACTAGTCCATACCTTGTGTGGATTCTTGTCATCCAATGTTGATTAGGCGGATCGATTGACCAAGTAACACACAATATCTACTATCAATACCAAAAATTATTGTCTAACCTGACACCACTGAGCATGCTCCTTTCTTTTCCCATCACAGTCTTGTTCATCCTTTTTGAAACTCCATTATTATGAGGTGTGTATGGAGTATTATTGTTCCTTTCTATACCACACTTATTACATAATTATTCAAATCCATTTACAGAAAATTCTCCACCATTATCCATTTTCAACACCCTAGCTCTCTTCTCTATTTGATTATCCACAAGATCCTTAAACTCTTTGATTTTTTAAAATATTTCATATTTATTCCTAAGGAAATAAACACATGTATTCCTAGAGAAGTCATATATAAATGAGACATAGTACATATATTTATCCAATGATATAAATGACATAGGTCCAAAATCATCACTATGCACCAACTGTAAAATTCCCTCTTCCCTCATAGCACCAGAGGTGAACCTTACACGATTATTCTTCCCATTGAAGAAATGTTCACATAAATCAAAATCCATAGAGAAATTGATTGTAGCTTCAACTATAAATTTACTATATAGTACTCGAAGGCCCTTTTCTCTCATATGCCCTAGTTTTGATTCCACAACATAGTCTTTTCTCCAAATATTGTAGTAGTTTTTCCTTCTTCAGCTCCAATATCAAGAATAATGGAACTGTTGCACCCTTCACTAATAGTGCTTCTAAACATCTTAAACATGGTTCCAATCCTAACTCCCTTCAACAACACCATTGTCTTTTGAACCATTTTGTAATTTTCTTTCTCAAACACAAATTTTACCCCTACTTCGTCCATTTTTCTTATATAAATTGAATTTATATCCAATCTTGGTATGTGTAGAACACTAGCGAGGGTTCTAATCCTTCCATCCATGAGATTATACTTGACATTTCCTCGTCTTATGATTTTTTATATCAATTCATCTCCTAGAAAATAATCACCTCCATCATACCTTTCATATTCATAGAACCACTCTCTGTGAGGATTCATATGAAAGGTTGCACCTTATTTGACCATCCATGCCCCATAATCTGCATGTGTGCTTGAAGAAGACAATTACACATCCCCTCCTTCATCTGCAGAGTATTTTATTTTGTATAAGGAGCATCACCAGATCCCTTCCTGTTGGACACACCTACCACACTTAGAGGGGGGGGTGAATGAGTGTGGGGTTCTTTTTCCCAAAACTTCCCTCTTGCACAAAAAATCATCAATTAGCATTCATCATTTATTCATTACCCATTGTTTTCATTTATAACCAGTTAGATGTGAGCACATATCAACAACATATATCAGAAATATATCATCAACAAGTCATCACCACAATGAACACAAAGAACACAAGATGTATGTACAATTTTCTTTTTA
>ML799470.1:532008-544696 GCA_009831015.1 Picea engelmannii | reverse complement strand
AGTACATTAGCACGGATGAACAGGTTGCTGATGTGATGACTAAGCCTCTATCTCGTGTAAAGTTTGAACACTTTCGAGATAAGCTTGGTATTGTCTGAAAGGACCTTCCCTGAAAGGGGGAGTAGATGTATTCCTTTCTCTGACCTCGCTGTTAGACGTAAAGCAAGATGAGTCATGCTTCTAAACTCACTGTTAAATGTAAAGCATGATGCCGTGTGATCCTTGCTTCTGACCTCGCTGTTAGACGTAAAGCAAGATGAGTCATGCTTCTGACCACACTGTTAGACATAAAGCATGACGCCCTGTGACCCTTTCTTCTGACCTCGTTGTTAGATGTAAAGCAAGATGAGTCATGCTTCTGACCTTGCTGTTAGACGTAAAGCATGACGCTGTGTGATCCTTGCTTCTGACCTCATTGTTAGACGTAAAGCAAGATGAGTTATGCTTTTGACCTAGTTGTTAGACGTAAAGCATAACGCCACTGATTCCTTGCTTCTGACCTAGTTGTTAGACGTAAAGCAAGATGATTCCTCGCTTCTGACCTCATTGTTAGACCTAAAGTGAGATGTTGATGTGTTCCTTGCTTCTGACCTCGTTGTTAGATGTAAATCAAGATGAGTCATGCTTCTAACCTAGTTGTTAGACGTAAAGCATGATGTTGTGATTCCTCGCTTATGACCTAGTTGTTAGACGTAAAGCGAGATGATGATATTACCTGCTTCTGACCTAGTTGTTAGACGTAAAGCAAGATGTGACTGACACTGAGTTACCAGCTTAACCGTTGTGACATTGAGCTAGTGTAGTATTATGATGTGCCAGCCTAGTGCTTTGATGAGGTATCATTTTTACTGATACATATTTGATGCAGATGATGATAGCATTCTTTCGAGAATGATGATGTTGTTGATGAAGAAAACTTTCGATGACTCATAAATGTGCTAGACAATGGTTCAAGATGATATTGACGATACTGTCCTCCAGATGCCACTGATGATGCAAACCTCTCTCGCCTGATGCTGATGAAGAATACCCTTCTTGTTAAGGGGGAGTGTTAAAACAATGTAATTGCGAAGAGCATTCTTATTATTATTTTATTATTGGATTAAATCCCCATTGAATATTAATCATGTCATTATTATTATTATTGTTATTGGATTAATCCCCATTGAGGATTAATCATGTCGGTAATTGTATAAGGACCAAATCCCCTTTTGCAGATTGGTCATCGGACAATTACAAAGGAAAGAATAAGAAGTCGGCCCCAACAGTTATAATGGAAGACCCAGAATTAATTAAAGGTGGGTTTACCCACCTAGAGTGAGAGGTCGGCCTTGCCAAATTGTGACCTTTCACATAAGCCAGTTCGATATAAATAAGAGGCTAGCACCTCACATCTAACACACAACTCACTTGCTCATTCTCTTATGAGGCAAGCTGCAATTACCAGTTGGAGAGAGGAGAAGAAGGGTGGCGCATCTCTTGGGGAGGACTATCTATATTGGTTTGAGTTATCTCTTGAACATTGTATAAGCTATTTATGATAAGGAAGTTTTTGCTGGGTTTTCTTCCCCAAGAGGGTTTCCCATGATAAATGTTGTGTCTCTTGTGAATGTGTATTTCTCAGTGATATTGTTCTTCTTATGCTCTTATCTAATGAAATGAAAAGAACTATAATAATAGCATAAACATTAACATTAAACACCCAGCCAAAGATTGTGTCTTTCAAAGTGGCAATTCACCCAACGATAAAAATGAATTGTAGTTTGAAGAAGTGGAAAATCGCTACTTAAACACCTAGGCAATGATTGTGTCTTCCAAGTGGAAATTTGCCCAGCAAATAAAAACAAAATTTAGTCTGAAGAAGTTGAAAATTGCCAGTTAAACACCTAGGATATGATTGTGTCTTTCAAAGTGGTAATTTTCCCAGCAATAAAAATGAAATGCAGTCTTAAGAAGTGGCAAATAGCAAGCTAAAAACCCAAGAAACGATTGTGTCTTTAAAAGTGGCAATTCACCGAGTGAATAAAAATGAAATGTCAACTCAAGAAGGGGAAAATTGCCTTCCAATAATTTAAATGCATAAGAAGAAAAAATAAATCGCAATCCAAACAATGTAAGGGCCTTTCAACAAAAGGACAACACAGTCTCCAATCGTCTTCAAATATTAATGAGCAGAGGTAAAAATTTAGAGAACATTGCTATCATTAAAAAAACACGAATTTAAGCTGCAGGGAGGTATCGCTACATAGATTTAAGTTACCCAACAATAAGTAAAAATGCAGAGTTAAATTCATCCAACAACTTATATAAAAATGCATATTTAAATGTATCCGACGATATTTAAAAACACAAAGTTAGATTGATCCATCCACTTATATAAAAATGAAAATTTAAATGTATCCGACGATATTTAAAAACATAGAGTTAAATTGATCCAACCACTTATATAAAAACATAGATTTAATTTTTCATGGTTGAGGGTGTTGAAATGATGAAAATGCCAACACAGTTTCCAGATTACTGAGAACGAATAAAATGCAGAGACTGAGGCAAGGCGGAGATCAACACACATATTAGAAGGGGAAAATAGTTGGGCAAGCACATCCCTCACTCCTCATCCATGCACAAAAAAGAAGGGCATTTGAATCTATAGGTCTCTATGCACCAAAGTGACAACCATCGATTTGGCTCCTGGCTGATTGCTTAGGCTTGCACAAGAGCTAGGGATGAGGAGGAAAAGCACAAATATTCACAAAAATCAACAAACCAAAGGGCACTCTCAACATACAGGGATCGAAGGCCGAGGGAATAAAGTCAAGAACAAGCTTAAGGATTATGGGGAAAATTAAGTTCTCATCTTAAATGCTAAGTCCACATTTTCATTACCCAATAAAAGTACATAAATAAAAGAATAAAGTATATTAATAATCTACCATGCAGAAATAAATGAAACGTATTGTATCCCGAGTCGCTCACTCTGAGTCGTTGTCCTGCGCGCTCTGTGTTTCTCCTGCTTGCTAACCAATGAAACTTCACCGGTACTTCCCAACCAATGCTAGGGGTACTCTTCTTCCCCCTTAGCCGCACGAGCCGCAAAGGGGACACACACACTAAACCAGAGAATCAACTAGCTCCCAGCTCGCCTCGCAAGGTTGATCTACCACTCCTCACCGATCTAGGTATCCCAACTCCCACAAGCTAAGTCAGTCAAGTCTAAAATTTTGCAGCGTAACGTTACGCATAATAGAAGAGATCCATCATCCTCCTCCTCCCTCCTTTTTATAGAGTTTCTAAGTCATTTACTTTCCCAAAATCCCATTTAATTTATTGTTCAATAATTTAATTCATAAAAATCCTCCCCTTACATGTGTCACCCATCCCCTCCATTGCACCATAAATTAATTTCATTAATTAATTAATTACTCTTATTCCCCTCACCCACCTAAATGCATTCCTAGAATCCCTCATAGGTGTCCCCATATTCCCTTACAGGTTTTAATGACTTACCCCCTTACTAATTTACTAGTCGAGTTTAATTTAGAAAGTTCTTAAATGCTAGATACCTTACTATGTTAGTCTTTCTTCTTTTTTCTTGTGTTTCCCCTTTCTTTTTATGTTTCCCACTTTTTCCTAGTTTCCTAATTCTTTTAAATTTCCCTCTTTCCCCTTTTATTTAAAATTCAAATTGGCAGGTGTAGAAAATTAACCTTTTCTGCTTTTCCTTTTTAATTAATAAATTTTTAATTAACATATGTGACAAAACAATTATTTTCCCTTCCCCCCCCTCTTATTTTTTTTAT
Organism: Picea engelmannii; assembly: GCA_009831015.1. Lineage (NCBI taxonomy): Eukaryota > Viridiplantae > Streptophyta > Pinopsida > Pinales > Pinaceae > Picea > Picea engelmannii. The sequence goes on along the minus strand of ML799470.1, from coordinate 540,896 downwards.
CCCCCAAAAGATTTTTATAAATTAATTGAATTGATTACTCCTTTCTCATCACATGATTAATGATGATTATCGTTATTATTTATTTATTTTTATTTTTATTTTTTTATAAATATATATTTTATTTTTATCACAAGTATCACTTAGACCTAGACTTTAGTTTCCTAGGCTAGGCGACATTTTATTAGGGAAATTGTTTTAAATCTTTCTCATCACATTATTCATTCTAAGGCCATATAGGTTTATTCATTTATTATTTAACAACATGAAGTGCCATTCAGAATGCACTAGGTGCTCCAAGGGTGCCACTTGCCTCATTTTGTTTCCCTTACGCGACATGGCCTTCAAGATGCACTACGTGCTCCAAGAGTGTCGCTCGTCTCTTGATTGACTTGGTAGACATCAAAAACCCCTGGAGTCAATACTCCGCTAGGTGATCTTGTGGGAGACTAAGGTCCTCTAAGGAATAAGTCCCCTTCCTTATTGCCTACCCCTTAGAATCATCGTGAGCGACTGTCGCAGTTGGCCCCCACGACATCGTGGGTCTTCTTGAGATAGGTAATCGTTAACATACAGTTCGAGCCATGGTGGGAGTGCTAGTAGGTTGTGGCAGGGATGTTGTCCACACCTCTCCCTCAATGTCTCTGGTAGTCATGCGTGAGCCCTTTACTCCACATGTGAGTCTGGTTGGAAAGCTATCGTTAACCTACATCATCAACGAATCATGTCAGAAATAGTATCCATAATAATATCATCTAATCAGATGCACAAATGTCATATATACAACAATAAAACCCCCAATAGTCCACTCCCTAACTCGATCCAGAGTCCAAGGGGTTTCATCGATGCCTCTGCATCTTCGAGGTCCAAAATCTTTCACACTCAGGAAAACCGAGTCAATAACACCTGTCTATGTCAATACAGAAAAATAAGAAGCCATCAATCCATAACGCCTCATAATCATAATCAAATGCCCAATAGTATAATAATCTAGATCACTTGCAAGAAAGTTTCCTCAAAGAATAAGTTAGCTCAGTGCGCGGAAGAGATGGATGTTACATACACCCCCTCTTGGTCTAAACTTCATCCTGAAGTTTCGCAGTATATGAGTGTTGAAATAATGTGTATCATAGTATAATAAGTCTATCTATCAAACAAAAATGGAAACTGATGGTGCATATCATACGCATCCTCCCAGGTTGTTGAGTGTCGACTATAGTTGTCCCACTAGACCTTGACCTGATCTACTGTTCGACGCTGTAGCTGTCGAATGAGATGATTCAGGATGCGGATCGGCTCATCTGTTAGCAGCTCCTCGTATTATACCTCAAAGGAATTCATTTCAATAACATGTGTAGGATCACTAATATAATGTCTCAAAAAAGATACGTGAAAAACATCTTGCATACCCCTCAAAGACTCAGGCAAGGCTAGTCAATAGGCCACAAGCCCCTTTCTTTCCACAATCTCAAAAGGTCCCACGAACCTAGAAGAGAGTTTATCTCCCTTTCCAAACTTGATCGAACTCTTATGCAGTTCTACCAACAAGAAGACTCGATTTCCAACTTCGTAACTATAGTCGACACGGTGTGCATCGACATAACTCTTTTGTCGATCCTGCGCTTCTTTAATCCTTTGTCTTATTGTTTTCATTTGCTCTTCCATTTCTTGGATTGCTTCTAGTCCCATAAGGACCCTATCCTCAATCTGATCCCAACTCAAAGGCATCTGACAAAGTCGCCCATAAAGAAACTTGAAAGGCGCCATCTTAATGGTGCTTCGGTAACTATTGTTATAAGAGAATTCCACCAGTGGGAAGAATTATTCTCAACACTTTTGTTGGTCCTTCATGTACATGCACAACATGTCGTCCAAGGTCTAGTTTTTTCATTCAGTCTACCTGTCCATCAGTCTTCGAGTGATATGTAGTACTAAATTTAAGTTGGGTTCCCAAGGCCTCTTGGAAACTAGTCTAAAATCGTCCAGTAAACACCAGTCCTTGATCGGATATAATCCTCTTAGGCATGCCTTGCACCCTCACAATCTCACTGATGAAAACTCTAGCTATGTCAGGTGCCTGATACGTTGTATGCATAGGAATAAAATGAGAAATCTTCCTCAGAGTGTCAAATACCACAAAAATTGAGTCATGTCTCCTTGCCGTTAGTGAAAATCCAACAATGAAATCCATCGAAATGACCTCCCATTTCGATTCTTGGATAGCGTGTGGCTATAGTAATTCTGCTAGATGTCTATGTTCAACCTTTACCTACTGACATTATAGACATTGGGCCACATAGTTAACTATGTCTGCCTTCATTCCCTTCCAGAATAATAAGGGTTTAAGGTCCGCCCTCATCTTCGTGACAGCTGGGTGGGCCATGTACACTACTCTGTGAGCCTCGTTTAGGATCAACCTCCTTACCTCATCATTTGGTGGTATGTAAATCCTATTTTTAAACCTCAATAATCCATCGTTGTCAAATGTAAATCCTTCAAATCTTGGTACCATCATTGTGTTTTGTCCAATAAAATCCTCGACCTCTTTGTACCAGTCATCATCATGCTATAAGGTTAGAATATTTTCACGTAGATTCATCTGAAGAGGAAACACTAAAAATATGCGTGGTCTCTGACTCAATGCATCTTCCACTCAGTTCACTATTCCTTTTATGTAAGCAATATTGAAGTCATACTTGCTAAGAAATTTCGTCCAACACTGTTGTCGCACGTTCAGGTTGCTTTGCGTAAATATGTGTTGTAGTCCGCAGTGGTCCATATTTAGTTCAAATTTTCATCCAACAAGGTAGTGTCTCCAAACCTTCAAGGAATATACAATGGATAACAACTCCAAACTGTGTGTCGTATAGTTATCCTCATGCCTTCTTAGTTTCCTCGAGATGTAAGCGATCACTCGACCATCTTGCATCAAGACTCTGCCTAAGCCTTCCTTGGATGTGTCAATGCATACCAAGAAGTCCGCATCCATGTCTGGGACCTTTATTATCGGTGTCATTGTCAACATCTCTTTGAGCCTCCAAAAAGCTTCTGCGCATTTCTCAGTCCAAACAAACATCTTGTTCTTCTTTGGAAACTACGTGATCGGATTTACTATCTTCAAAAATCCCTCAACAAACTGTCGATAATATCCTGCTAAACCCATGAAGATACGCACTTCCAGGACATTCATCAACGCAGACCATTCCATAATATCCTCAAACTTTGTTGGATCCATGACGATAACTTCACTGGAGATGACATGCCTTTAGTAGTGAATCTTTGATCGATAAAACGAGCATTTTGACAACTTCCCATACAATTTATGCTCTCGTTGACACTGTAGTACCAAGCGCAAGTTCTCGTCATGCTCCTCCATTGTTGAGGAGTAAATCAAAATATTGTCAATGAATACTTGGACGAACTTGTCCATGTAGTCATGGAACACCCTGTTCATCAAACTCATAAATACCCTTTGGGCGTTTGTCAGTACAAACGGTAAAACAGTAAAATCGTAATGCCCAAAACTCGTCTTAAAGGTGGTCTTAGAGACGTCATCCTTCCTGATCTGTAACTGGTGATACCCTGATCACAAATCGATCTTTGAGAACATTGTCGCACCCTTCATACGATCAAATAGATCATAAATCCTCGACAACTAATATTGATTCTTGATCATTGCCTTGTTCAATTGATGGTAGTCAATGCTGAGTCTCCATGACCCATCCTTCTTTCATATGAATATAATAGGCACACCCCACGGTGACACACTCGGACATATAAGTCCCAGGTCCAACAACTCCTTTATTTGCATTCTCAACTCGTGTAACTCTGGGGTCGACATCCGATAAGGCGTTATAGCTATTGATCAAGTCCCCAGTTTTAGGTCTATGGTAAAATCCAATTCCCTTTCTAACGACATCCTAGGTAACTCCTTCGGAAAGATGTTTGCAAACTCTCTCACCATTGGTAGGTGTTCTAGTCCTTCTGCTACTCATTTTTCATTCAATGCAAGGATCGCATAAAGCTTACATCCCTTGCGCATGCTCTTCCATAATTGTAAGGAAGAGATAAACCTCAATGAGAATCCCTGGTTCTGACCTACAATCACATGTCTCTATCCCTCTTCATCGAAAAAGCTCAACCATTTTGTCTTACAGTTGAGCATCGCCTCATGCGATTGCAACTAGTCCATACCGATCATGACATCATAAGATCCTAAGATCATGACGTACAAGTTGGCCTTGGTGACAAACTCTCCCAGGTTAAGGGTACATCCCGTAACCTTTCTTACAACCTTTTGTTTGTCTCTTGAAGCCATCTCTACAAATCTAAACTCATCCTATTTGACTTCCTTTACCTTAATCCTTTTTAGCGCTGCACTAGAAATGAAACTCTCGATAGCACCAGGATCTATCAAAATACTAAGGGTTTGGTCAGCGATGGTACCTAACATATCGAGCACAGTCGACTAGTTCTCTGCCTGGTGGTTATTCACCGCTACATGAATCTGATGGGCCTTGCCCAAATCTCCCATGGTAGTGGGTCCGGTTGATCCATATTCTCTAGTCCCCTCCACTAGGAAGTCGTGCTAGTAGTGTGGCTCCCCACACGTCCAACACCCCTTCTTTGGTCCAATACTCCTGGTACTCGAAGTAGAAGATGAAAACCTACCGGCCCAGAATCTTAGTTTGTTCTGCTGAACATGCCTAAACTGTTGTTGTTCTGGTCGACACTGTTGCTGATGATGTGGTCCCTGAAGAGGTCTCTGCTACTGAGGTGTCGGTCTCCAAGGTGTAGTGAAAGTGGATCCCCTATGGAAGCCATGATATCCTAGAGTATGTCTAGCTAGTGTCTGATGTTATTGCGCACCAAATGACACCTTCCCTATTGGTCTCACTGGAGGCCTTCTCTAACCCTCACTGATGGGATCCTCCTCTTCTATGAGGGCCTTCTGGACAACATCATGCAAGGTTTGAGGCATCATAATCCTAACCTTTCAACGTATGTTATCGTTAAGTCCAAACAAGAACCTGTTGACCTTAATTTTATCAGTATTAAGATGCAGAGCATACCGAAGAAGCTCCATAAAACATGACTAGTACTTGGGCACTGTATGGTCTCCTTGTTGTAAGGCATTGAACTCATTGAGCTGATGCTCAATGAATTCCTCTGATAGGTACCTCTCTTGGAACTATTCCTCCAACAGTTCCCATGACACGTCTTCAATGACCATGTTCAGTTGTGGTAGGAGAGTCTTCCACCATAGAAGAGTGCTCCCCTTCAGTTGAAATACTTCCATTCAGACATTCATGTTGGAGGTATAGTCGCGAAGTGAAAAGCACATCTCCATATTCTCCAACCATGCCTTGGTGGCTGTGCCATCTAGGGCATCAAAGAACTCAGGAAATTTGACCTTATCGAGTTTTCGGTGAATGCTACTAGTACCAACTGGAGCACACGGTAGACCCTCAAGAGGTCCTGATGCCTTGGCCTCATCTCTATCCAAATGACTAATTAGTGCCTCAGACATGCGTTGAAAATATCTCATCAACCCAACCACATCACCCACCGCTATCCGCTACTGCCCAAAAACTTGTTCGTCTCCCTCGGGGTCAGACCCCTTAGGCATGGATCATGCTGGAGGTGTCGCACCTCCTCCCCTAGCACCATGTCATCTTCCTCTACGACATCCTCTAACCATGATTACCTACACAAATACAAGTCAACTTAATTAGCAACATTATAATCAAATATCATATCAACAAAATTCGTAGTGTTCCCAAGTCGTGGGTTGAACCCATTCTGATACCATATGTAACGACCCTATCGTTAGGACTACATGTGAAGCCCAAGTTCAATATTTTTTTTTTTTGTTTTTAGGTCGAAAGGCTAAAACGACAACATCTGAACCACACAACTGATGACGAATGCAAGCACGCAGTTCAGACAACATACAACTACGAATCCACACACTGGCACAAGAGCAACTGGGTGAAACATGCTTAAAACAACAAGGAGGAACAACTACCCACCAGACGCAAAAAAACCACGCCTATAAGCTAAGGGACAACATCCCCTCCTGACACAACGACCTTGACGACCAATCACTAGAACCTCAAGGCACGCAAACCAAACACATGAAGGCGTTACAACCTAAGCACTAACAACAACTCACATTAATCAACAACACCCACACGGAAAGCACAGACCTCAGCCAAGTTATCCTTTGCCTCTATTCCTTAAGGCACACAATGATCCCCTCATCAGGAATCATGTCGTCCCTAGGTGATAAGAATGACTATAACCTTGGAGAGACACATCATAATTGGACCAAGGACTCTAGAAAACTCTGACACGCTAGGAGTCAAACATTGACAAGAAGGCTACACCCATACCCCAAGAAACAGATCGACAATACACAATATGACTACAATCAAAAGGAAAATCTCAAGCTAATACCCGACTCTACCAACAACTTGTCCAAAAACTGATACGTTAGAGGTCTAAGTGTGAAGGTCAAACTGTTACTAAGAGACTAAGGTCATCAGTGTTATCATAATGTGCACTAAGAAAGGAACTTAACCAAATCAAATATGTTTATCAACAATTATAAACTATCCATTAAGATAAGTGATCTACTTGACATTTTAAAGGTGCTCCACTCTACTTAAAAAGAATCGACATTATTGTCTAGAAAGGCTAATCTTGAATGTGACCGATGTCTATAATTAATGATACTTCAATGCTATCTTTTCTACCATTTTATGTTGTTATGTGGGTATAAATAAAAGCCAAATGATGCTATTCAATGAAATTTTAAAGCTTTCTTGTTGTGTATGAATAATTGTCACCTCAACATTATTCAATGAGAATTAATGCTATTATTAAATGCTATCTAAATCAAGTTATACATTACATAAAAAATTCATTATACTTTCAAAGAGATTTAATGCTATATAAATCAAGCTATACATTCAAGCTATATATTCAATGAGATTTAATGCCATATACATTCGATGGGAATTACTGCCATATGCATTTAATGAGATTTAATGCCATTTACATTCAATGAGATTTAAAGTTATACGTTACATAATCTTATATAAAAATCTATACATTACAAAAATCGATGAGATTTAAAGCTATACATTACATAGAAAGAAAATGAAAGGGGTGAAGTGATAAGGATGGAAAAAAGACAAGAAGACGCTGAGATTAAATATCAAAATTGCCAGCTTAATACATAGGCAAATCGCAATCATAACCAGTGGCCCAAATCGCCAGGTAACAGTTGGAAAATTGCAGGCATAACAAGTGGCCAAACTCGCCAGGTAACAATTGGCAAATCGCAGGCATAACATGCAATGATTGCAGTCTTAATAATGGAAATCACCAGAGTAATATATCTAGCCATGAAAACGTTATCAGGATATAAAAACATAGAGCAATAAATCGTTACATAAATGAAGTCTTAATAATGGAAAATCATCAGTTAACACCCAGGAAACGATTGTGTCCTTCAAGTGGCAATTCGCCCAACAAATAAAAATGAAATGTAGCCTGATGAAGTGACAAATTGTCAGTTAAACACCCAAGCAACAATTGTGTCTTTCAAAGTGGCGATTCACCCAACAATAAAAACAAAATGCAATATGATGAAGTGGAAAATTGCCAGTTAAACACCCAGGCAATTGTAACATCCCGCTCTGGTGCACTTACAAAACTTATTCTTTGAGGACACTTGCTCGCAAGTGATCTGGACTTTCCTGATATTAATACATTTATTCTTGATTATGATGCGTTCTAATAGACAACATGATGTTTTACTACTTGATGTAGACAGGTGTTGCTGACTCAGTTTTATTGAGTGTGCAGGGTTTCGGACCTTGAGGATGCAGAGGCATCGACGGAACCCCCTTGGACTCCAGATTGAGTCAGGGAGTGAGCTATTTGGGTTGATTCATTTACGGTGATATTTATTTGTTTTGATGATATGATATTGATTTTATGATATGTTGTTGACATGTTCTGACATGATGGTTGATGATGCAGGCTGACGATAGCTTGCCGACCAGAATCACATATGGAGTAAAGGGGCCACACATGAGTTTCAGAGAGGTTGAGGGAGAGGTGTGGATAGCAGCCCTGCCACAGCCTACTAGCGCTCCCGCCGTGGCTCGAACTGTAGGTTAATGATTACCTAGTTCGAGAGGATCCACGATGCCATGAGGGCAGACTGCGGCAGTCGCTCACGATGATTCTAAGGGGCGCGCAATAAGGCGGGGGACTTATTCATTATAGCCCTTAGTCTCCCACAAGTTCACCTGGCAGAGTGTTGACTCTAGGGGTTATAGATGTCTAGCAATCCGTCAAGTCGGCGAGTGGCACCCTTGGAGCACGTGGTGCATCCTGAAGGGCACGTTTCCCAAAAGAAACACAAGTGGGCGAGTGGCACCCTTGGAGCACGTGGTGCATCCTGAAGGGCATGTCACGCCACAGAGGCAAACGAGGCGAGTGGCACCCTTGGAGCACGTAGTGCATCCTAAAGGGAACGTCGCATTGGTGATCATGATGAGACCACCTAGATGACCCTAAGACCTTAACGCCTGAAAAAATTCTCAAAACGACTCCCCTAATTAAAATGTCGCCCATTTCAAATCTAAACCTAATTTTAAAAACATCTCTAAGATAAAATTTTGGTCTAGCCTTAGGAATAGACCCTACAAAAAAAAAAAAAAAACGCAAAGGTGTAAACTAAAACCCTCCTATGTGTTGGTTAAAGTCTTCTTAAATTAAGGGGGGGTAAAGTAATGAGGGACATAAATTAATTGAAACCCATGGTTTTTAAACGATAAAGAAGAAATAAACTAATTAAAGTGTGGGAGTATAAA
>ML799470.1:506701-531725 GCA_009831015.1 Picea engelmannii | reverse complement strand
AATAAATAAAAAAATAAAAATAAAAATAAAAAATAAAACAAGAGAGAAATAAATAATAGAAATAGGAAACTTGTAATAAAGGAAACTTAATAATGGAAAGTAGGGGACCTAGTGTAAAAAGCTAAAAGGAATCAACAATTAAGGAGTTACTAAAAATCAACAACTTCATTTTAGGAAAGTTATTAAAAGCGTGAGAGGGGATCTAGGAAACCTAGCAGTAATTTAAGGAGCAATTTTGGGGGGGTGAGGGAATCGAGTCTTTTAATTATTAAAAAGAAATTAATTTTTGGAGAACAATAGGGATGAGTGACACTTGGACGACAGAGAATTTTTAGAGGTTTATCATAAAAAAATTAAATTAATAATGTTTAGGAAAGTAGGTGGGTCTCAAATTTCTATAAAAGAAGGGGAAAAGAGGGAAGAAAAGACAAAAACGGTTAGCGTAACGTTACGCTGCCGGATTGCGGCTTGACGGATTGCTTGTGAGGATTTGGGTTTATCTCATTTGTATTGGAGTGGTAGCTCAGCCTTGGAGGCGAGCTGAGAAGCTAGTCTTATCTCTGGATCTTGTGTGGCCCCTTTGCGGCTCGGGGGGCTAAGGGGGAAGCAGAGTACCCCTAGCGATTGGCTGGGAGGTACCGGTGAGGTCACTACGGTCGGCGAGCAGGAGCGGCAAGGAGCATGGGACATCAATCGAGGCGTGGTCATCCTTCAAGGCAAGTGAAGAGGCTAAGGTATGGTCACTTAATTGGTAGAATAGAAGGCACTAGAACTGATGTAGCTCTGACTGTTGTTGGAAAGTTGAAATAGCATTAAAATGTTTTAAGGGTTGTTGCATTGACGTTTCCTTGGACGATTTACATAGAATAAAATTTTACAATGTTTGTGGAACCTCTTTAAAGTTTTAAACGATTGTTGAGTGATGAAATTGTAATTATCTGTGAAATCACCCTTGTCGGTAGACTTGTCTCTGTTCATTTACCCATCGACATCGGCCATTAATCTCTGCGTTACTGTAATGTAAATTGCTGCGTTTTTTTTTATTTTCTCTGCGTCTTGATTGAATTTCTCTACATGCATGAATTTCGTTGGGCATTCTGTTTTCTGGTATGTGGCTCTAAGGGTCTGCATTCTCCTTCAGTATGAGCAATTCTTATTTGGGGCGATTTTAATATATATAGTGGGCATTTTTGCCACTGTGATATTGGGCATTCTTGCATCTTTTCTTGGGTGTTTTTACCACTGTGATATTGGGCATTCTTGCATCTGCTCTTGGGCGTTTTTTCCACTGTGATATTGGGCATTCTTGCATCTGTTCTTAGGCATTTTTGCCACTGTGATATTGGGCATTCTTGCATGTGCTCTTGGGCATTTTTTCCACTGTGATATTGGGCAGTCTTGCATCTACTCTTGGGCGTTTTTGCCACAGTGATATTGGGCATTCTTGCATCTGTTCTTGGGCATTTTTGCCACGGTGATATTGGGCATTTTTGCAAATGGTTATTGGGCGATTTTGCAACTGTTAGATTGGGCATTAAGTATGCACAGTGGGAAACTGTTCTATTGGGCGTTTTATTTATTATTGGGCTGCGTTTTGAGCATGTGCTCTTCAAGACCGAGCATCATTACCCTTTGGTTTTTTTTCTCTATTGGGTCTGCGTTTAAAAATCTTGATGCCTATTCTGAGCGCCTCACATAAGGCGACCTGAGTCCAACTATCGTTGGGCGCATTACTCGGCGAGAATCATCATGATCTTCAGTTACCCATTTATCATTTAACTACCCCATATTTGATGGAATCTTATTGATATTTGGTTGTTGATTAATTGATAGTTATTTGATTGTTATTACTGCAACGCTGAATTAGTTGCATTATTAATGAATTGTTGGCTGCGTTTTTGGGTTGTGCTTTACTACTGTGAAGGCGTTGGGTTGCGCTTTGGTTTGTGTTTTGGGGATTGCTGTTGTCTTAGTTATGGTATTTCTATTTTGAAACCAATCTTCATAAAGTTGGACAATTAATATATATTCCATTGCATGCAAACGGTTATTACAGTCATGAATACTCGTGTGGGTTGCAGGGACGTAACTTAATTAGTTTAGTATTTTATGTTGCCAATTAATAGAATAAAAAGGGCAAGGTCAAATTGTTGGTAATACTGTTATTGCTGCTTACTACATTGAGTGTTAGTACAACTTATGTCTGTGTGAAAGAAAATTAGAGGTAAGGTCGTGATAAAGTATTGCAGAGATACCCTGAGATATTGCCAGGATGTCATTACTAATTAGCAGAGCTTGATAAACGTTACAGTCACCGATAATATGTCATTCTGATGCTATGGCTATATATTGACATATTCGTTAATTTTTTATCGTTAATTATTGTATTTTAATATTGATAGTTGGTCATACCGAATATTGCCTTTTAATTGTTGTCATGTTAAAATTTTATTGTTTATAGATTGCCATATTTAATTATGATGTATGTGGTTATTCAAGTTGATGTCACCTATAGTGTGGGGTAATTCCATATATTGACCTCCTTAATTGATGGTTATCTTAATTTATTGTCAATTGTAATGTGGATAGTTTGTCATTGTCATTTTAAATTTTAGTATATTATAGATTGCTTTTTAAAATTATGGTGTATATTGTATTTTCAATTGATGATTCCTATAATCATGATGCTATTCCCTATAGTGACATCTTTAATTAATTGCTATCTTAAAATATTGTTATTTTAAATATTGATGGTTTGCCATATCCAAATAATGCCCCTTTTTTTAACTTTTGTCATTAAATTTTATTATTTTAGATTGCCATTTTAATTTATGATGTATGTTGTTATTTTCAATTGATATTACCTATAACTATGATGTCAATTTTAGTGCATTACTATTGGACCTTAGTGAATGATTTTATCTTGTAAGGTCATTATGAACTTAGTGGTTGTAGCATATAAGAGGTATGATAATTGTAAAATCATGGTCCGGATTGTGACATAAATGATAGATGGTTAATGTTTCATGACAGTGTTATTGTAATTTTTAATTATTGTTAATAACATATGTGGTGCAATCACCTAGATTTACGTACCACAAATTACTCCAAGTTAGTATATTAGGGTGGTTGTTCGTTTGGATAATGTTGAACTTGGGTGTTCGTTGTCAGAGTTCTTGTCACGCGCTTTTCGTAAGGGGCGTAATCGTACTTCTTATTTATGTCATACTTGATTGCATTCAGTTAGCCGCATAGTCTGCTTATGTTGGGCAGGGTATTGACCCCTCCTTGTAGCCTTAGTGTATATGTCGGTGTGTGTGAGTTTTCTGTGTAAATAATCCAGTGTCGTATCAAGAGTCTCGGGCCCTTTAAAGGCAGGGTTTCCACTCTTGCGACACACCTGACAGAGATTACTAGTTTCTGCCTGAGGAATCGGCGAGGAGCCTGTCTAATCTTCATTCGAGAAGACATAAGACTAAACGCCCTTCTTTTCGGTGCATAAATAGTAAACTCTATCGTTGGATTCTTCCATCTGTGACTGTACTGTACTTAACAGCTGGTGTCGTTTTCCGCTTACAGCTGCTAGTTGCACGCCTTATGTCTAGGGGCGTTTGTTGCTTGTTGTGACGGTGATATGTCGGAGTCATCTTGTTGTGTTCGTCTTGCTTGCGTCTTGTTCTAGGTCGGGTTACTAGTTTCTGCCTGAGCAGTCGGCCAGGAGCCTGTCTAATCTTCTTTCGAGAAGACATAAGACTAAACGCCCTGCTTTCCTGTGCAGAAATAGTAACCCTAACACCCTGGATTCTTCCCTCTATGTTCTTACTGTGCACCCCCAGTATGTCTTAATGCTGTGTTGTGCACCTTATACCCGTGATTGTATATTGTTGCAGTTACTCGTTGTGTGCCTTCAGTTTTTCCTTGTCTTAGTTGCGTCTTGTTGGTCGTCGAGTGGCGACGTAGAGTCAAGTATGTTTGTTACTTCTACACGCGTGCACACACCAAAAGATAAACAAAAAGGAAAAAAAAAGTTATATAAAAAAAAAGAAATTGCACCTGTTTTCAGAGTTGTGTCATAACTGGCAGATTGTTACATATGGTATCAGAGTGGGTTCGAACCACGACTTGGGATCACTACAGCTTCCGTTGACATGATTATATTTGATTATTCTGTTGCTGATTGAGCTGATTGTGTGTGCACATGTAATCATGGTTAGAGGACGCCGTAGAGGTAGATGACAGGGTGTTAGGGGAGGAGGTGTGACGCCTCCAGCAACATCCAAGCCTAAGGGGTCTAACCCCTAGGGAGGCGAGCAGGTCCTTAGACAGGAGCAGATCGCAGTTGTCGATGTTGTGGGGATGATGAGATATTTCCAGTGCATGTCCGAGGCACTGATCAACAGATTGGACAGAGATGAGGCCAGGGCGCCGACACCTGCTGAGGTTCCGTCGCGCGCACCGACCGTTACAGGTAGCATTCACCGTGAAATCGAGAAGGTAAAATTTCCTGAGTTCTTTGGTGCCCCGGATGGCGCAGCCGCTGAGGCATGGTTGGAGAATATGGCGATGAGCTTCACACTTCACGATTATACCTCCAACATGAAGGTCTGCATGGCGGTCTTTCAACTGAAGGGGAGTGCTCTTCTATGGTGGAAGACGCTCCTGCCACAGCTAAACATGGCCATTGAAAACATGTCATGGGAACTGTTTGAGGAACGGTTTCGAGAGAGGTATCTTTCAGAGGAATTCATTGAGCGTCAACTCAATGAGTTCAATGCATTACGACAGGGAGGTTGTGCGGTGCCCGAGTACGAGGCACGTTTTATGGAGTTGCTCCGGTATGCTTTGCACCTGAACACGGAGAAGCTCAAGGTCAACAGGTTTGTGTTCGGCCTTAATGACAGCCTGCGTACAAAGGTTAGGATTCTAATGCCTCAAACCTTGCACGACGTTGTCCAAAAGGCCCTCATAGTAGAGGAGGAGCTTATTAGCGGGGGTCAGACCAGGACTCCAGCGAGACCTGCAGGAAAGGGTTCATCTAGAACACCGCAACACCAGACACCAGCAAGGCATACGCTGGGATATCGTGGTTTCCAGAAGGGATCCACATTCACTACATCTTGACGGCCGCCACCTCAGCAGCGAACACCTTATCGAGGACCACAGCACCAGCAGCAGCGTCACCCGCAGCAACAGTAGTTTAGGCCTGTTCAGCAGAACAAACCAGGTTTCCAGGCCAGCGGGCCATCATCTTCTACTTCGGGAACCAGGACTACTGGGCCGAAGAAGGGGTGTTGGATGTGTGGAGAGCTACACTACCAGCGCGACTGTCCTGTGGAGAGGACCAGGGCGTCTGGATCAGCCGGACCCACTACAGTGGGAGATATGGGCAAGGACCATCGGATTCACGCAGCGGTGAATAACCGTCAGGCAGAGCACCAGTCAACAGTGCTCGAGACGACAGGTACTGTTGCTGACCAGACCCTTAGTATTTTGATAGACCTAGGTGCTACTGAGAGTTTTATTTTTGGTGCAGTGCTAAAAAGGATTAAGGTAAAGGCAGTCGAACAGAACGAGTTTAGCTTTGTAGAGATGGCTTCGGGAGCCAAACAGAAGGTCGGAGGAAAGGTTATGGGCTGTGCCCTTAACCTGGGAGAGTTTGTCACGAGGGTCAACTTGTACGTCACGATCTTAGGATCTTATGATGTCGTGATTGGTATGGATTGGTTGGAAACGCATGAGGCGATACTCAACTGTAAGATGAAGAGGTTGAGCTTGGTCAATGATGAAGGACAGAGACGGGTAATTGTAGGACGGAACCAGGGAGTATCCCTGAGGTTCATCTCTTCCTTACAGTTACGGAAGATTATGCGCAAGGGGTGCAAGCTTTATGCAATCCTTGCGCTAAATGAAAAGGGAGTAGCTGAAGGTCTAGAACACCTTCCGGTGGTGAAGGAGTTTGCAGACGTACTTCCAGAGGAGTTGCCTGGGATGCCGCTAGAAAGAGAATTGAAGTTTACTATAGACCTAAAACCGGGGACTGAACCAATAGCAAGAACTCCTTATCGGATGTCGACCCTAGAGTTGCAAGAGTTGAAAATGCAACTGAAGGAGTTGCTGGACCTGGGACTGATACGCCCTAGTGTGTCACCGTGGGGTGCACCAGTTATTTCACTCGAAAGAAGGATGGATCGTGGAGGCTTTTCATTGACTACCGTCAACTGAACAAGGCTACGATCAAGAATCAGTATCCCTTACCAAGAATTGACGATCTGTTCGATCAAATGAAGGGTGCGAAGGTGTTCTCCAAGATTGATTTGTGATCAGGATATCACCAGTTACGGATCAAGGAGGATGACGTCCCTAAGACCGCTTTTAAGATGAGATTTGGACATTACGAGTTTACTGTTTTACCTTTCAGACTGACAAATGCGCTAGGGGTATTCATGAGTTTGATGAACGGGGTGTTCCACGAATACTTGGACAAGTTCATCCAGGTATTCATTGACGATATTCTGATCTACTCTCGGACAACGGAGGAGCATGACGAGCACTTGCGCTTGGTACTACAATGTTTACGAGAACACAAATTATATGGGAAGTTGTCCAAATGCTCTTTTTATCAATCGAGGATTCACTACTTAGGGCATGTCATCTCCGACGAAGGTATCTCTGTGGATCCAGCCAAGGTTGAGGCTATTATGGAATGGCCTGCCCTGACGAATGTCATAGAAGTGTGTAGTTTTATGGGTTTAGCAGGATACTATCGATGGTTTTTCGAAGGATTTTCAAGGATAGAAAATCCGATCACGGAATTGCAGAAGAAAAAAAAGAAGTTTGTTTGGACAGAGAAATGCGCAGAAGCATTTAGGAGGCTTAAGGAGTTGTTGACAACAACACCGATACTAAAGGTCCCTGACATGGACGTAGACTTCTTGGTATGCACTGACGCATCCAAATAAGGGTTAGGCAGGGTCCTGATGCAAGACGGACGAGTGATTGCTTACATTTCGAGGAAACTAAGAAGGCATGAGGAAAACTACGCGACGCATGATTTGGAGTTATTAGCCATCATTTATGCCTTGAAGGTTTGGAGACACTACCTTGTTGGACGAAAATTTGAATTAAAGACTGATCATTGTGGATTACAACACATTTTTACGCAAAGTGACCTGAACGCGTGACAACGACGTTGGCCGGAATTGCTTAGCGAGTACGATTTCGAGATTACTTACATAAAGGGAACAATGAACAGAGTGGCGGATGCTTTGAGTCAGAGACCACAGATCTTTTCAGTGTTGCCTCTTCAGACGAATCTACATGAGAAGATTCTCACTTTACAGCATGACGATGACTGGTACAAAGAAGTCGAGGATTTTATTGGACAAAACACGATGATGGTACCACGATATGAGGGGTATTCATTTGATAGCGATGGTTTATTGAGGTTTAGAGGTCAGATTTACGTACCGCCAAATGATGAGTTGAGGATGTTGATCCTGAGCGAGGCTCATAGAGCAGTTTACATGGCTCACCCGGGAGTTACAAAGATGAGGGCAGACCTTAAGCCCTTGTTCTTCTGGAAAGGAATGAAGGACGACATAGTCAACTTTGTGGCTAGATGTCTCGAGTGTCAATAGGTAAAGGCTGAACATAGACACCCGGCAGGACTACTTCAACTGCATGATATTCCGAAATGAAAATGGGAAGTTATTTCGATGGATTTTATTGTTGGATTGCCATTGACGGCAAGGAGACATGACTCGATTTTTGTAGTAGTAGACACTCTGACAAAGAGTGCTCACTTTATTTCGGTGCATACGACGTATCAGGCACCTGACATAGCGAGAGTTTTCATCAGTGAGATTGTGAGGCTGCATGGCGTGCCTAAAAAGATTATATCCGATCGAGGATCGGTGTTTATAGGACGATTTTGGACGAGTTTCCAAGAGGCCTTGGGAACTCAACTTAACATTAGTACTGCATATCACCTAGAGACTGACGGACAGACAGAACGAACGAACCAAACCTTGGAATACATGTTGCGCATGTACGTGATGGACCAACAAGAGTGTTGGGAGGAATTATTGCCTCTAGTAGAGTTCGCTTACAACAACAGTTACCAGAGCACCATTAAGATGGCGCCTTTTGAGTTTCTTTATGGGCAACCGTGTCGGATGCCCTTGAGTTGGGATCGGCTTGAGGATAAGGTCCTGGTGGGATCAGAAGCGATCCAAGAAATTGAAGAGAAAATGAAAACCATAACACAAAGGATAAAAGAAGCGCAAGATCGACAGAAGAGTTATGTCGATGCGCATCGAGTCGACCGTAGTTACGAGGTCGGCGATCGAGTCTTCTTGCGGGTAAAACCGCATAAGAGTTCGATCAAGTTTGGAAAGGGAGCTAAACTCTCTCCTAGGTTCGTGGGACCTTTCGAGATTGTGGAGAGAAAGGGGCCTGTGGCCTATCGACTAGCCTTGCCTGAATCTTTGAGGCGTATGCACGATGTTTTTCATGTATCTATTTTGAGACATTATGTTAGTGATCCTACACACGTGATTGAAATGAGTTCCTTGTAGGTATCGGATGAGGGAGTGCTCACGGCTGAGCCAGTGCGCATTTTAGATCATCGCGTTCGACAGTTACGACGTCGAACGGTAGATCAGGTCAAGGTCCAGTGGGACAATTATAGTCCACACTCGGCGACCTGGGAGGATGCATATGATATGCACCAGCAGTTTCTGTTTTTTTTTTATAGATAGACTTATGATACTGTGGTACTTATGATATTGTGGTACATTTATTTCATCATTTATACTGAGAAACTTTGGGACAAAGTTTATACCAAGAGGGGGTGTATGTAAAATCCCACTCTGACGCACTTACAAAACTTATTCTTTGAGGACACTTGCTCGCAAGTGATCTGGACTTTTATGATATTAATACATTTATGCTTGATTATGATGCGTTCTGATAGATGACATGATGTTTTACTACTTGATGTAGACAGGTGCTGCTGACTCAGTTTTATTGAGTGTGTAGGGTTTCGGACCTTGAGGATGCAGAGGCATCGGTGAAACCCCCTTGGACTCCAGATTGAGTCAGGGAGTGGGATATTTGGGTTGATTCATTTACGGTGATATTGCTTTATTTTGATGATATGATATTGATTTTATGATATGTTGTTGACATGTTCTGACATGATGGTTGATGATGCAGGCTGACGATAGCTTGCCGACCAGACTCACATATGGAGTAAAGGAGCCACACACGAGTTTCAGAGAGGTTGAGGGAGAGGTGTGGACAACAGCCCTGCCACAGCCTACTAGCGCTCCCACCGTGGCTCGAACTGTAGGTTAACGATTACCTAGTTCGAGAGGATCCACGATGTCATGAGGGCAGACTGCGACAATCGCTCACGATGATTCTAAGGGGCGCGCAATAAGGTGGGGGCCTTATTCCTTAGAGCCCTTAGTCCCCCACAAGTTCACCTGGCGGAGTGTTGACTCTAGGGGTTATAGATATCTACCAATCCGTCAAGTCGGTGAGTGGCACCCTTGTGGCACGTGGTGCATCCTGAAGGGCACGTCGCACAAAAGAAACACAAGTGGGCGAGTGGCACCCTTGGAGCACGTGATGCATCCTGAAGGGAACGTCGCACCACAGAGGCAAACGAAGCGAGTGGCACCCTTGGAGCACGTAGTGCGTCCTGAAGGGCACGTCGCATTGGTGATGATGATGAGACCACCTAGATGACCCTAATACCTTAACGCCTGAAAAAATTCTCAAAACGACTCCCCTGATTAAAATGTCGCCCAGTTCAAATCTAAACCTAATTTTAAAAACATCTCTAAGATAAAATTTTGGTCTAGCCTTAGTAATAGACCCTGCAAAAAAATAAAATAAACGCAAAGGCGTAAACTAAAACCCTCCTATGTGTTGGTTAAAGTCTTCTTAAATTAAGGGGGGGTAAAGTAATGAGGGTGATAAATTAATTGAAACCCATGGTTTTTAAACGATGAAGAAGAAATAAACTAATTAAAGTGTGGGAGTATAAAAGTTAGGATTTTAGAAATACAATGAAAGGCTTAATGAGTGCTTTTATCTTTTTCGGTTTTAAAAATTAAAAAATAAATAAATAAATAAAATAAATAAATAAAAATAAATAAATAAATAAAAAATAAAACAAGAGAGAAATAAATAATAGAAATAGGAAACTTGTAATAAAGGAAACTTAATAATGGAAAGTAGGGGACCTAGGGTAAAAAGCTAAAAGGAATGAGCAATTAAGGAGTTACTAAAAATCAACAACTTCATTTTAGGAAAGTTATTAAAAGCGTGAGAGGGGATCTAGGAACCCTAGGAGTAATTTAAGGAGCGATTTTGGTGGGGTGAGGGAATCGAGTCTTCTAATTATTAAAAAGAAATTAATTTTTGGAGAACCATAGGGATGAGTGACACTTGGACGGCAGAGAATATTTAGAGGTTTGTCATACAAAAATTAAATTAATAATGTTTAGGAAAGTAGGTGGGTCTCAAATTTCTATAAAAGAAGGGGAAAAGAGGGAAGAAAAGACAAAAATGGTTAGCGTAACGTTACGCTGCCGGATTGTGTCTTGACGGATTGCTTGTGAGGAGTTGGGTTTATCTCAGCTGTATTGGAGTGGTAGCTCAGCCTTGGAGGCGAGCTGAGAAGCTAGTCTTATCTCTGGATCTTGTGTGGCCCCTTTGCGGCTCGGGAGACTAAGGGGGAAGCAGAGTACCCCTAGCGATTGGTTGGGAGGTACCGGTGAGGTCGCTACGATCGGCGAGAAGGAGCGGCAAGGAGCACGGGACATCAATCGAGGCGTGGTCATCCTTCAAGGAAGGCGAAGAGGCTAAGGTATGGTCTCTTATTTGGTAGAATAGAAGGCACTAGAACTGATGTAGCTCTGAATATTGTTGGAAAGGTGAAATGGCATTAAAATGTTTTAAGGGTTGCTGCATTGACGTTTCCCTGGACGATTTACATAGGATAAAATTTTACAATGTTTGTGGAACCTCTTTAAAGTTTTAAACGATTGCTGAGTGATGAAATTGTAATTATCTGTGAAATCACCCTTGCCGGTAGACTTGTCTCTATTGATTTATCCGCTGACATCGGCCATTAATCTCTGCGTTACTGTAATGTAAATTCCATTGTTTTTCTTGTGATTTTCTCTGCGTCTTGATTGAATTTCTCTGCATGCATGAATTTCGTTGGGCATTCTGTTTTCTAGTATGTGGCTCGAAGGGTCTGCGTTCTCCTTCAGTATGAGCAATTCTTATTTGGGGCGATTTTAATATATATAGTGGGTGTTTTTTCCACTGTGATATTGGGCATTCTTGCATCTGTTCTTGGGCGTTTTTTCCATTGTGATATTGGGCATTCTTGCATCTTCTCTTGGGAGTTTTTTCCACTGTGATATTGGGCATTCTTGCATCTGTTCTTGGGCATTTTTTCCACTGTGATATTGGGCATTCTTGCATCTGCTCTTGGGCATTTTTTCCACTGTGATATTGGGCAGTCTTGCATCTGCTCTTGGGCGTTTTTTCCACTGTGATATTGGGCATTCTTGCATCTATTCTTGGGCATTTTTTCCACGGTGATATTGGGAATTTTTGCAAATGGTTATTGGGCGATTTTGCAACTGTTAGATTGGGCATTTAGTATGCACAGTGGGCAACTGTTCTATTGGGCGTTTTATTTATTATTGGGCTGCGTTTTGAGCGCGTGCTCTTCCAGACCGAGCATCATTACCCTTCATTTTTTTTCTCTATTCGGTCTGCGTTTAAAAATCTTGATGCCTGTTCTGAGCGCCTCACATAAGGCGACCTGAGTCCAACTGTCGTTGGGAGCATTACTCGGCGAGAACCATCGTGATCTTCAGTTACCCATTTATCATTTAACTACCCATATTTGATGGAATCTTATTGATATTTGGTTGTTGATTAATTGATAGTTATTTGATTGTTATAACTGCAACGCTGAATCAGTTGCATTATTAATGAATTGTTGGCTGCGTTTTTGGGTTGCGCTTTACTACTGTCAAGGCGTTGGGTTTCATTTTGGTTTGCGTTTTGGGGATTGCTACTGTCTTAGTTATGGAATTTCTATTTTGAAACCGAGCTTCATAAAGCTGGACAATTAATATATATTCCATTGCATGCAAACGGTTATTACAGTCATGAATACTCGTGTGGGTTGCAGGGACGTAACTTAATTAGTTTAGTATTTTTTGTTGCCAATTAATAGAATAAAAAGGGCAAGGTCAAATTGTTGGTAATACTGTTATTGCCACTTACTGCATTGAGTGTTAGTACAGCTTATGTCTGTGTGAAAGAAAATTAGAGGTAAGGTCGTGATAAAGTATTGCAGAGATACCCTGAGATATTTCCAGGATGTCATTACTAATTAGCAGAGCTTGATAAACGTGACAGTCACCGATAATATGTCATTCTGATGCTATGGCTATATATTGACATATTCATTAATTTGTTATCGTTAATTATTGTCTTTTAATATTGATAGTTGGTCATACCGAATATTGCCTTTTAATCATTGTCATGTTAAAATTTTATTGTTTATATATTGCCATATTTAATTATGATGTATGTGGTTATTCAAGTTGATGTCACCTGTAGTGTGGGGTAATTCCATATATTGACCTCCTTAATTGATGGTTATCTTAATTTATTGTCAATTGTAATGTGGATAGTTTCTCATTCTCATTTTAAATTTTAGTATATTATAGATTGCTTTTTAAAATTATGGTGTATATTGTATTTTCAATTGATGATTCCTATAATCATGATGCTATTCCCTATAGTGACATCTTTAATTAATTGCTATCTTAAAATATTGTTATTTTAAATATTGATGGTTTGCCATATCCAAATAATGCCCTTTTTTTTAACTTTTGTCATTAAATTTTATTATTTTAGATTGCCATTTTAATTTATGATGTATGTTGTTATTTTCAATTGATATTACCTATAACTATGATGTCAATTTTAGTGCATTACTATTGGACCTTAGTGAATGATTGTATCTTGTAAGGTCATTATGAACTTAGTGGTTGTAGAATATAAGAGGTATGATAATTGTAAAATCATGGTCCGGATTGTGACATAAATGATAGATGGTTAATGTTTCATGACAGTGTTATTGTAATTTTTAATTATTGTTAATAACATATGTGGTGCAATAACCTGGATTTACATACCATAAATTAATCCAAGTTAGTATATTAGGGTGGTTGTTCGTTTGGATAATGTTGAACTTGGGTGTTCGTTGTCAGAGTCCTTGTCACGTGCCTTTCGTAAGGGGCATAATCGTACTTCTTATTTATGTTGTACTTGATTGCATTCAGTTAGCCGTGTAGTCTGCTTATGTCGGGCGGGGTATAGACCCCTTTTTGTATCCTTAATTTATATGTCGGTGTGTGTGAGTTTTCTGTGTAAAGAATCCAGTGCCATATCAAGAGTCTTGGGCCCTTTAAAGGCAGGGTTTCCACTCTTGCGACACACCTGACAGAGATTACTAGTTTCTTCCTGAAAAGTCGGCCAGGAGCCTATCTAATCTTCTTTCGAGAAGACATAAGACTAAATGCCCTGCTTTTCGGTGCAGAAATAGTAAACTCTACTGTTGGATTCTTCCATCTGTGACTGTACTGTACTTAACAACTGGTGTCATTTTCCGGTTATAGCTGCTAGTTGCATGCCTTATGTCTAGGGTCATTTGTTGCTTGTTGTGACGGTGATATGTCAGAGTCGTCTTGTTGTGTTCGCCTTGCTTGCATCTTGTTCTAGGTCGGGTTACTAGTTTTTGCCTGAGCAGTCGTCGAGGAGCCTATCTAATCTTCTTTTGAGAAGACATAAGACTAAACGCCTTGCTTTCCTGTGCAGAAATAGTAACCCTAACACCCTGGATTCTTCCCTCTGTGTTCTTACTGTGCACCCCCAGTATGTCTTAATGTGATGTGTGCCTTATGCCTGTGATCGTATATTGTTGCAGTTACTCGTTGTGTGACTTCAGTTTTTCCTTGTCTTGGTTGCGTCTTGTTGGTCGTTGAGTGGCGACGTAGAGTCAAGTATGTTTGTTACTTCTACATGCGCGCACACACCGAAAGATAAACAAAAAGGAAAAAAAAAATTATATAAAAAAAAGAAATTGCACCTGTTTTCAGAGTTGTGTCGTAACTGGCAGATTGTTACATATGGAAAATTTCAATGAGATTTAATGCCATATACATTTGATGGGAATTACTTCCATATGCATTTAATGATATTTAATGCCATTTACATTCAATGAGATTTAAAGCTATACGTTATAGAATCTTATATAAAAATCTATACATTACAAAAATCGATGAAATTTAAAGCTATACATTACATAGCAAGCAAATGAAAGGGGTGAAGTGACAAGGATGGAAAAAATACAAGAAGACGCTGAGATTAAATAGAAAAATTGTCAGCTTAATACATAGGCAAATCGCAATCATAACCAGTGGCCCAAATCGCCAGGTAACAGTTGGAAAATTACAGGCATAACAGGTGGCCAAACTCGCCAAGTAACAATTGGAAAATCGCAGGCATAACATGCAATGATTGCAGTATTAATAATGGAAATCACCAGAGTAATATATCTAGCCATGAAAACGTTATCATGATATAAAAACATAGAGCAATAAATCGTTACATAAATGAAGTCTTAATAATGGAAAATCATCAGTTAACACCCAGGAAACGATTGTGTCCTTCAAGTGGCAATTCACCCAACAAATAAAAATGAAATGTAGCCTGATGAAGTGAAAAATTGTCAGTTAAACACCCAAGTAACAATTGTGTCTTTCAAAGTGGCGATTCACCCAACAATAAAAACAAAATGCAATATGAAGAAGTGGAAAATTGCCAGTTAAACACCCAGTCAATGATTGTGTCTTCCAAGTGGAAATTCGCCATCAAATAAAAACAAAATACAGTCTGAAGAAGTGTAAAATCGCCAGTTAAACACCCAGGCAATGATTGTGTCTTTCAAATTGGCAATTCACCCAACAATAAAAAAGAAATGCAGTCTGAAGAATTGGAAAATCGCTAGTTAAACACCCAGGCAACGATTGTGTCTTTAAAAGTGGCAATTTGCCCAGTGAATAAAAACAAAATGCCGACTCAAGAAGGGACAAATCACCTTCCAATAATTTAAATGCATAAGAAGAAAAAGGAAATAGCAGTCCAAACAATGTAAGGGCCTATCAACAAAAGGACAACGCATTTTCTAATCATCTTCAAATATTAACGAGTAGAGGTAAAAATGCAAAGAACATTGCTATCATTAAAAAAAACACAGAGTTAAGTTGTAGGGAGGTATCACTACACAGATTTAAGTTATCCATCAACAACTAAAAATGCAAAGTTAAATTCATCTAACAACTTAACGCAGATTTAAATGTATCCAGTGATATTTAAAAACACAAAGTTTAATTGATCCAACCACTTATATAAAAATGCAAATTTAAATGTATCCGATGATATTTAAAAACACAGAGTTAAATTGATCTATCCACTTATATAAAAAAATAGATTTAATTTTTCGTGGTTGAGGGTGTTGAAATGCAGGAAATGCCAAACACAGTTTCCATATTAGCAAGAACGAATAATATGTAGAGGTGAAATAACACATAGATACCGACGCAAGGTGGAGATCAATGTAGAGATGAGAAGGGGAAAACAGTTGGGAAACCACATCCTTCACTCCTCATCCATGCACATAAAAGAAGGGCATTTGAATCTATAGGTCACTATGCACATAAGTGACGACCTTCGATTCAGCTCCTGGATGACTACTCAGGCGTGGAATGAAGAGCTAGGGATGAGGTCGAAAATAAAAAATCTTCAGCACAATCAACAAACCAAAGGGAAGTCTCAACATGCAAGGATTGAAGGACGAGGGAATCAAGTCAACAATGAGCTTAAGGCTTACGGGGAAAATTAATTTTTCGGTTGAAACGCTATGTCCACATTTTCATTACCCAATAAAAGTACAGAAATAAAAGTGTAAATCATATTAATAATCTACCATGTAGAAATAAAAGAAGTGTACCACATCTCGAGTCGTCTGCTCTGAGTCATTGTCTTGCACTCTTCATGTTGCTCCCGCTTGCCGACCAATGAGACTTCACCGGTACCTCCCAGCCAATGCTAGGGGTACTCTTCTTCCCCCTTAGTCCCCCGAGCCGCAAAGGGGCCATGCACACTATACCAGAGAATCAACTAGCTCCTAGCTCACCTCACAAGGTCGAGCTACCACTCCTCACTAAGCTGGGTATCCCAACTCGTACAAGCTAAGTTAGTCAAGTCTAAAGTTCTGCAGCATAACGTTACGTATAACAGAAGAGGTCCATCCTCCTCCTCCTTCCTCCTTTATATAGAGTTTCTAAGTTATTTACTTTCCCAAAATCCCATTTAATTTAGTTTTCAATAATTTAATTCATAAAAATCCTCCCTGTACATGTGTCACACATCCCCTTCATTGCACCATAAATTAATTTCATTAATCAATTAATTACTCCTATTTCCATAACCTACCTAAAAGCATTCCTAGAATCTCTCCTAGGTGTCCCCATATTCCCTTACACATTTTAATGAGTTACCCCCTTACTAATTTACTATTTGAGTTTAATTTAGAAAGTTCTTAAATGATAGATACATTACTATGTTAGTGAATAAATGAATAACTTAGTTTAATTTAGAAAGTTATTAAATGATAGA
Source organism: Picea engelmannii (assembly GCA_009831015.1). Classification (NCBI taxonomy): domain Eukaryota; kingdom Viridiplantae; phylum Streptophyta; class Pinopsida; order Pinales; family Pinaceae; genus Picea; species Picea engelmannii. Next base: position 514,940 of record ML799470.1, on the reverse strand, counting down.
ATAAATTCTAGATTCCCTCAACTTATCTGGTAGTCGTGCGTGACCCCTCTACTCCACATGTGAATCTGGTCGACAAGCTATCATCATCTTGCATCATCAATGAATCATGTCAGAAATAGTATCCATAATCATATCATCTAATCAGATGCACAAATGTCATATATACAACAATCAAACCCCCAATAGTCCACTCCTTGACTCAATCCAGAGTCCAAGGGGTTTCATTGATGCCTCTACATCCTCGAGGTTCAAAATCCTACACACTCAGAAAAACCGAGTCAATAGCACCTATCTATGTCAATATAGAAAAATAAGAAGACATCAATCCATAATGCCTCATAAGGATAATCAAATTCCCAATAGTATAATAATCCGGATTACTTGTAAGAAACTGTCCTCAAAGAATAAGTTATCTCAGTGTGCACAAGAGTGAGATGTTATGCATGGGAATAAAATATAACACAATAAAATGTAAAAAATGATGAAATCTATACCAAATGAAAAGATGAATGAAATAAACCATAGAGGATTGGAGTGAGCAAGTGGGATCTCCTCCCCTCCTTGTGAGGGTTCGTTGTTATTCCTTGGGGATATCTCTCTCTCTCTCTCTTTTTGAACAAGAAGTGTATAAAAATATCTCCAATGGGAGGATCAATGGATAAATATTTAAGCTATGGGTGTAAGAGTGATATCTTGAGAAGTATAATTCTCCAAGACTCATCCAAGAATCATAAAAATTCTTATCCTTCTACATATTGAATGCATTCTCATGGCCCCTATTTATAGGATTTGATTAAGCTCAATAACAACTGGTTCCAAGTGGGAAAGAGGTGCCACTTGGATGTGGTTTCCCATTAATGAGTGGATATGTAACCATTTAAAGTACCAGCTTTGAATGTCATGGAGATCGAATCCTCTTTGTGCCTTAGCGTAAGAGTACTCCTGATGTGATTTTTTTCCATCAATGCATCAGATGTGGTTGAAAGTTCACTTCTAGTATATCTTTGTGGATTTCAAGGTAATAGATGAACATACCCACAAAGATCTCACAAAATACACATTGTTTAGTTGTGCATATAGATTAAAAAACCCACTTTACATAGTTTTAGTGCTCTATTGATTATAGTGTATTAATTCCATGAGTATGAAATTTGTTCTGTTGTATCTACGACACTTCTGTAAATGTGTTGAACCTGCACATAATAGATCTAGCTACAAAATACTACACACACTTGCAGAGAGAAATTGAGAAAGAAGAAGCAAGATATAAAGAATGGAAGAATTCTCATTAACCGTATTCCACACTCAAGGAGTGAATAATTTACAATATATACAGAATAAATGAGTAACTAATGAGCCATAGTGGTGGTCTAGATTGATCTCGACACACACCAACAATTACAATAGTAAACTGCCACCTACTCTAGTCTCTCAGGCAGTTACGGGAGTGAACTGCCACCTAGCTAAGTTAACTAGTCAACTAGTGTTCAGTTAATTGACTAAACAAAGAGTAGTGAGTTGGTGATGATCCCAATGTTGCATGGTGACAAAACCAATGCAACATCTAAACTCAACTCAACTAGTCAAACTGAAGTGTCAACTGAAAGAGAATATTCTCCAGGTGGAATATTATCCCCTAAAATATAGGAGACTGGATAATGACTAATTATGAATAATAAACAAGGAATAACCTTAGGAAAAATAAATCCTAGGTGTGTGTGAAGTAACTCCAACACCCCCGCTGAACATCACTATGGTGAAAATAAAGAACGGGTCCCGGCTACGAGGCCATGTTAGGTACCCAAATATAAAAGACACACTGAACTAAATGAGGAAAGAGAGAAAACCTCATGGGAACAAAAACCCGCCTAAAATTACAATGCATAAAATAAAAAATGATAAGGAGCAAAAGACAATTGCTAAGAAACCATGTCCTTCACTCCAAGAAGACCTTGCAAATGTGCAAGTTTGTGCTCTTTGAAGATTTTGTTGAAGATGTATATGTCTTCACGGATCTGATAAAGTATATTAATCATTGATATTTACACACATATCCACTTTACATTCTTGTAATGAATAATATCCAAATAATTTTTGGATGAAATTTTGAAAACCGTGCGGTCGTTTCCAGAAAAATGCTAAAATTTTGTTGATTTTAAAACGATCATAACTTCACTTTCCAGACTCCGTTTCGGACGATTTTTTTTTTGAAATTGGATATTTTCCCAAGAGGAGTTCAAATATAAAAAAAATTCTTCGAATTTTTCTCAAGAAATATCAGAATGGAGTCTGATGTGCGCGGCTCTCTTTTTGTCTCATTAGATGCATGCATTGCGCATGAAAACATGTCTACATGTGACTCATGAGATGCATGCGATATATCTTCCACATAAATTTCAGATTTTTTTTTTGAAATGGAGTAGACATCATCTTCAATTATTGGAATACAAATTTCTGCAAAAACGTTTGTAGAAGACTCTTCATAATAAGAGGCTTGATCTTCTGATGGCTTCTCTTCTGGCTCTATCTGTTCGACCTCCTGCATGAAATCTTCAAAAGATTATTTATTTCCAAATAGAACCTCCAATCTGGTGCATAATTCATTTATAGTTAATCCTTTTGATTCTTCATATACTTGATGGAAAAGTTCGGGAGAAACAAACATGCTGATACTTCCTATGGCCATATCTTGTCTATTGAGAAAGTCATTTTTCTCATCGACAGAATCAGGATCTACTTCCATTTCCATAGTAATTTGGTACAAGCCTCTGCTTCTAAGATGAAGCATAATTTTTGGCTTCCATTCCAAATAGTTATGAGGTGTGAGAAGTATTTCCAATGAATAATCCATATTTTTGTTGTCTTCAATATTTTGTACCTACAAAAAATGATTTGGTGTAGCTTTTGCTTAGTAGTCCATCAGCTCTGATACCATGTAAATGTGATGAACTTCCATAGAATAAATCTAGCTAGAAAATACTACAGACATTTTCAGAGAGAAATTGAGAAAGAAGAAGCAAGATAACAAGAATGGAAGAATTCTCATTAACCGTATTCCGCACTCAAAGAGTGAATAATTTACAATATATATAGAATACATGAGTAACTAATGAGCCATAGTGGTGGTCTAGATTGATCTAGACACACACCAATAGTTACAAGAGTAAACTGCCACCTAGTCTAGTCTCTCAAGCAGTTACAGGAGTGAACTGCCACCTAGCTGAGTTAACTAATCAAATAGTTTTTAGTTAACTAACTGAACAAAGAGTAGTGAGTTGGTGATGATCCCAATGTTGCATGGTGATAAAACCAATGCAACATCTAAACACAACTCAACTAGTCAAACTGAAGTGTCAACTGAAAGATAATATTCTCCACGTGGAATATTCTCCCCTAAAATATAGGAGATTGGATAATGACTAATTATGACTAATAAACAAGGGATAACCTTAAGAAAAATAAATTCTAGGTGTGTGTGAAGTAACTCCAAAAGCTTCTAATGATCACCTGTATAGATCTATGAACAATTTATAGGCTATAGCATTTAATTTAGACTGTGGCACTGATTAGTGGTTATTTCATATAGCGATGTTTATCATGGTTGACTTATGTTAACCATGGTTTTCTTTAGTTGGTTATGGTTCATTATGGACATATCTTACTATGGTTGATTATTGTTTACTTTTGTGACATTGAGACATTCATCAAGGGTTATGTTGGATTGTGTCACATTGCAACATTCGTCACATTATGACATTTGTGTAGGGTTATGTTTAAATACATTATATTGTGACGTTCATTAAGGGTTAAGTTTAATTTTGACATTGAGGATTATGTTAGATTGTGACATTCATCAATGGATTATGGTTTACTTTATTCAAATTGTGATGTCAAGAGTTATGCTATATTTTGAAGCTCTTCAAGTGTTATGTTGCATTGTGACTTTCGTCAAGGGATTATGGTTTTATTTTGTTAGAATGCAATGTTTGCCATGGGTTATCTCACAGGGTGAATTCATGAAGGTGGGTAACACTTTCAGTCCTCTACTTCTTTCTTTGGTAAGATCTTTTGTCTCTTTCTTTCCTCGTGGCCTGAGTTGGCTTCAGTGGTTTCAACCTCCGTAAGAGGATAAGGCACACCAAAAGCCTCATACGCGGAGTAACAATAGGTCTTCTCAATGAGATCCTTGTCGTTGTAACCGAAATCATAATCACTGGAAATAATTGACATTGCCTCCTTAGCCTAAGAACTAGGCAAACACGAAGCAAAGAATCGGATCTCCAAAATTATGAAAGACCTTTTTTCGGTCGAACTAATATTTGTTTCGACGGAAAGTCCTATTTTTTCAGCTGAAACATGTTTTGGTTGAACCTTTGAATGTCAAATCGAACGGTGCCATGACAATGCCTTCATTTTTGTGTACAATTTTAGCCAGACAAATATTTTTCATCTGGTAACATTTTTTTGTCCAGAATATATTCGAACCGAAATAATCTTTCGGTCGAAAGAAATTTTAAGCCAAAAAAATGTTTCGGTCGAAAGATCTTTCACCCCATAAAAGGTTTATATATTACCCGCACATCGCACCTTTTATAGTTTTCCAAAATTGTTGGTTAGTTGATACCATTTGGTGTTCGTAATTTTGTTTGGTGTTGGTGATACCGTTTTGTGTTTGGTGTTGCACATCATTGTTGCGGGCGGGTGGACAAGCGTTCTGGTGGACGTTGGATTTGCGGCCAGGCATATGTTGGAGCTACGAGCGGGCAGACATTGGAGATGTGTGCGTTCTGTCTATGTACATTTAAATTAGGAAATTTAAATTGATAATGTAAAATTGTTAGTTAAAAATTAGAATTAGAATTTATGTTTAGATTCTTGATAGGGCCTTATTCGACCATGTCCATGTACAAGGACATGCAAAAATTTGGGCCTATCCTTGTACATGACATGGACATATTCGACCATGTCCATGTACATGGACAAGACTCAATTTGGGCCTATCCATGTACATGGATAGGGATGAATATGGCCCAACCCCTTAGCTTAGTAAAGGCTATGTAAAAGGAATACCACAACATGATTAGGTTACATTATATGAGATAATTATTTCTTTCAATACAAGTGAAATCGAGCTATGTTATCCATATTTGTTCTATGTAATTGGTAAAGATAGAGTAATTGTATATATCAAGTTTGTGTTACATTTAGATTAGGAAATTTAAATTGATAGTGTAAAATTGTTAGTTAAAAATTATAATTTAAATTTATGTTTAGATTGTTGATAGGGCCGGATATGGCCCTATCCCTTAGCTTAGTAAAGGCTATGTAAAAGGAATACCACAACATCATTAGGTTACATTATCTGAGATAGTTATAGATTTAAATACAAGTGAAATCGAGCTATGTTATCCATCTTTGTTCTATGTAACTAGTAAATATAGAGTAATTGTATTTATCAATATTGTGTTACACTATGACTATTACAGACTAATACATGGTTACAATAAAGGTATACAGATTAATGGTAATCATTCTAATCACTTGTTTGTTTATTTGATAGTTACAATTATACATGTTATTAAGGGCTATGTTATCGTACTCAACTTAACCAATATCTTACACTTGTTATGCCCTTATTGAATCCCATAGATATATGTGCTTTATCTGAATAAGTTGTACACACCATGTACATAGTTTCCCTAATAAAGGTAATATAACTCAAATCAATACTAATACTGATAATAATCAAAGCATGTAAGATATCATAATAACAACTTTGTCTTAACTAATATGGAAACACACCATGTATATCTCTATGTTCTCTTGTTGTAATTCATAGTACGAGTTGTAGTGTGACTTATAATTCTATGTTAGTATTACTGCCATTGACCTTTATTCTAGTGAACACAATAACATCTAGCACATAATAAGAGTCAATTTGGAAGGTATAGGTGATATACATGAACTAATCCCATTACAGCTAACATGAACATATTGCTTATATGGTATAGATACTAGTAATACCAGACCTAAGGATTTGTCTAAGATTTACCAGTGAATATGGTAACATATGAACAAGGGGAATCAATATGGATACTCTAATACATGGTGGTATAGATAAAAGCCACATTATTCCATGGAGATAGTATAGATATTAGTGGCCTATACCTTAGAATCTGACTCTACACTCTTACCTATATTGTAATATTCACATAGCTCATACGGGTAAGATATGAAGATGATTCCATTTCTTTAGCTCTCACTTAGTTAGAGAAAGTAAAACCAATATCTATTAGATAAGAGTATACCCTTTGGAAGACCCTTGTTAATGATGCTACTAGTATAGTTATAGTGTTTCTTATAGTAATAACTCTATTTACACTATTCAATATGAGTAATAAGGATAAGGAATCCCATAATATATGATAGTTATAACATGTGGAATTGATATAGACGAGTACTGGTCACTATGCTCATATAACTAGGATCGATAGTAACACAATGTGATCATGACTATGCTTATATTACGTAAATATGATAGGTCTTTGCTTTTGTTATCTTATGAGCTTTAACTATCCTATGCCTAATCTGATTCCATTGTAATTCCCTGAATCATTCATATTACTTGAAGCTAAGTTGGGAATCATTCCTAGTTATAGTGTACATACTAGTCTATCAATATAGTTAGTTTACGCGATAGAGAGAGAGTGTGAACAATGAATTTACTTGGATATGTATAGTATTCAAGCTTAGCCTTATGCTAATCTATAGTGTATTCTGTAATTAGTAAGGATCAAGCATACTGTGTACAACTTATCAAGGTTACTTACTTGTTACTCTTCCATACTTAGCTAGTATGAAGCTTCATGTATAATCACAATATCAAGGGTAATCATTCTATTCATAACAATGAGCTATAATACAATGAACATACAATAATCATAAACTATGTGAATCATAGAAGGATTACCATTAGTTAATACAGATCCATATTACTTATATAGGTAATGGTATACAACTTATCATACATGTTAGTACTAATATATCATTACATATATCATATCTAAGATTTTAGTAATAGACGTGATTACAATATCTTCTTTAAGTCGAGTTACAATATTATGTATTCTCCATATAAGTGTATGTTTCCCATTAATTACATCATAGTGATTAGTGTATTAGCTAGTATAACAAGCTTAATATCATGGAAACACTAGGGATAAAGTAAGTGTACAAAAACATGAATCAAGCCCATTGTAATCATACCAGCTAACTATATAGGGTTGAACATGATGAAGTTATGATCTAATATGATATGAGACCACAACAATCCATGAGAAAAAACATAATTACACTACATTAAGAAGTAATTCCATCATATTCGATACATAATGACACTGATGTTTCACTCTTATTGATTAGGGTTCTACTCCTAGCATAAGATATGAATAAGGCCTATACTGGTTGTGCTCATATGTTACGGGTATACACTTCTTATACCTTTTCATATTCATGGGATTCATTCTAACTCAATACTAATACAAATACAACAACATCCTTTACATTCAGATTATGATACTCTACTCTATGCTTCTATGATCTCAACATAATACAGGGTTATGACTCATACAAGAAGCTTTGTTCATGCTCTATGATGTTTAATAAGGATAAGTATAAGCATACTATACATAGTATTGAATCCATAGTAATAACTAAGAGTAATACACAGATAAACTAATGTATTTTTGATATGTTGTTATCCTTATTTGAGCTTACTGCATCTCCATATTAAGATTACATGACTAACACGAGCTATGAACATACTCATAATCCAGTAATGTTTGAATATGATGAATATAGTTGTATAAGAAACTTCATAGATAACGAATCAATGTTGTATTGAGAATCAATTCCTTTGTTTCAACATAATGTTGGATTACTGAGAGGGGGGGTGAATCAATAATAGCGTAATTATAATCCATTTTCTTCAAATACTCCAATTGTTATATCAATGTAGAATTATTATCCAATAATGATAAATAAGAAATGAACAATCACACACATACACAGTACACCAGTGTTTTACGTGGAAACCCAAATTGAGAGAAAACCACATAATTCTTTTTCTTATATGTCTTGAAGAATTACATTCATTGGAAGCACCAACTTGCTTTGTTTTCCAGCTGCAACTGGAAGGAGGGTCCAACCCCCTAGTTTCGCAGGCTACAACCTGAGGGAA
>ML799470.1:433089-449984 GCA_009831015.1 Picea engelmannii | reverse complement strand
TCAAGTGATGACTAATGGGTTAGTTAAGATTGCCTAGCCTAGTCATAATGCATGATTTTAGGATCTAGAGCAAATCTCTCTATGAGGTGGCATCACCCATTGTACTATAAATATGTAACATTGGAGTGAATATTGATGTGTTGTCTATTATGCCTATTCTGCCATGTTGCTGTTCTTGTCTCTATTTTGTCAATTGTTGTTCTTTTGTTTAATTTCTTCACTATTGCAGTCTTCCCTCATGGCATCGTGGATCCTCTCGAACTAGGTAATCGTTAACCTACAATTCGAGCCACGGCGGGAGTTCTAGTAGGCTGTGGCAGGGCTGCTATCCACACCTCTCCCTCAACCTCTTTGGTAATCATGTGTTCCCCCTTTACTCCATATGTGAGTCTCGTCGGTAAGCTATCGTCAGCCTGCATCATCAATAATTGTGTTAGAACATGTCCACATCATATCATATAATCAAATGTACTAGAATCATAGTAAACAATCAACCCCAAAAGAACACTCCCTGACTCGATCCAGAGTCCAAGGGGTTTCGTCGATGCCTCTGCATATTCAAGGTCAAAAACCCTGCACACTCAGAAAAACTGAGTCAATAGCACATGTCTATGTCAAAGCAGTAAAACATCATGTCATCTATCATATCGCATCATAATCAAGGATAAATGTTTTCATATCATAAAAGTCCAGATCATTTGCGAGAAAGTGTCCTCAAAGAATAAGTTTTCTTAGTGCGCCAGAGCAAGTTGTTACAAGATGAGGTTCCACTGCGCACTCCGGTCGGTACTGGTAGCATTCACCATGAACTCGAGAAGGTCAAATTTCCCGAGTTCTTTGGTGCCCCGGACGGCGCAGTCGTCGAGGCATGGTTGGAGAATATAGTGATGTGATTTTCACTTCGCAATTATACCTCCAACATGAAGGTTCGCATGGCAGTATTTCAATTGAAAGGGAGTGTTCTTCTATGGTGGAAGATGATCCTACCACAGCTGAACATGGTTTTCGAAGATGTGTCATGGGAACCATTCGAGGAACGGTTCCGGGAGAGGTACCTTTTATAATAATTCATTGAGCATCAACTCAATGAGTTCATTGCCTTATGACAGGGAGGTCGTACGGTGCCCGAGTACGAGGCCCATTTTATGGAGCTGCTCTGGTATGCTCCACACCTTAACACTGAGAAACTTAAGGTAAATAGGTTCATGTTCGGCCTTAACATCAGCCTGCATGAAAAGGTTAGGATTTTGATGCCTCAAACCTTGCATGATGCCATCTAGAAATCCCTCATAGCAGAGGAGGAGCTTTTCAGCAGGGGTCAAACTAGGACTCCAGCGAGACCAACATGGCAGGTTTCATCTGGAGCATAGTAGCATCAAACATCATCCAAACATACGCCAGGATATCGTGGCTTCCAAAGGGTATCCACTTTCACTACACCCCGATGACTGACACCTCAGCAGAGGACACCTTATCGGGGACCACAACATCAACAACAATGTCGACCACAACAACAACAGTTTAGACCTGTTCAGTAGAACAGACTTGGATTCCAAGTTGGTGGGCTGTCATCTTCTACTTCGAGTACCAGGACTACTGGGCCGAAGAAGGGGTGTTAGACGTGTGGGGAGCCACACTACCAGCGTGATTGCCCGGTGGAGAGGACTAGAGCATTCAAATCAGTTGGACCCACTACCATGGGAGATATGGGAAGGGCACATCGGATTCATGCAGTAGTAAATAAATGATAGGCAAAGCACTAGTCGACTATGCTTGAGACGACAGGTACCGTCGTTGACCAGACCCTTAGTATTTTGATAGATCCCGTTGCTACCGAGAGTTTCATTTTTGGTGCAGCGCTAAAAAGGATTAAGGTAAAGGCAGTCAAACAGGATGAGTTTAGCTTCGTAGAGATGGCTTCAGGAGCCAAACAAAAGGTGGGAGTAAAGGTTACAGGCTATTTCCTTAAACTGAGAGAGTTTGTCACCAGGGCCAACCTGTACGTCACGATCCTAAGATCTTATGATGTGGTGATTGGTATGGATTGGTTGGAATCGCATGAGGTGATACTCAACGATAAGACAAAATGATTGAGCTTGGTCGATGATGAAGGACAGAGACGTGTGATTGTAGGACAGAACCAGGGAGTTTCCCTAAGGTTCATCTCTTCCTTACAACTTTGGAAGATCATGCGCAAGGGGTGCAAGCTTTATGCGATCCTTGCGTTAAACGAGAAGGGAGTAGCGGAAGGTCTAGAACACCTTTCGGTGGTGAGAGAGTTTGCGGACATGTTTCTGGAGGAGTTACCTGGGATGCCTCTAGAAAGGGAGTTGGAGTTTACCATAGACCTAAAACTAGTGATTGAACCAATAGCAAGAATGCCTTATCAGATGTCGACCCCGAAGTTACAAGAGTTGAAAATGCAACTGAAGGAGTTGTTGGACCTGGGACTGATATGTCCTAGTGTGTCACTGTGGGGTGCACCTTCTATTTTCATACAAAATAAGGATGGGTCGTGGAGGCTTAGCATTGACTACCGTCAATTGAACAGGGCCACGATAAGGAATCAGTATCCATTGCCGAGAATTGATGATCTATTCGATCAAATGAAGGGTGCGACGGTGTTCTCCAAGATCGATTTGCGATCAGGGTATCACCAGTTACGGATCAAGGAGGATGATGTTCCTAAGACGACCTTTAAGATGAGGTTTGGAAATTATGAGTTTACTCTTTTACCATTTGTATTGACAAATTCCCTAGGGGTATTTATGAGTTTGATGAACGGGGTGTTCCGCGAGTACTTCGACAAGTTCGTCCAAGTGTTCATTGACGATATTTTGATTTACTCTCCTAAGATGGAGGAGCATGATGAGCACTTGCGCTTGGTACTAGAGTGTTTGCTAGAGCACAAATTGTATGGGAAGTTTTCCAAATGCTCATTTTATCAATCAAAGATTCACTACTTAGGGCATGTCATCTCCGGTGAAGGCATCGTTGTGGATCCAGCCAAGGTCGAGGCTATCATGGAATGGCCTGCACCTATGAATGTCTCGGAAGTGCATAGCTTTATGGGTTTAGCAGGATACTATTGATGGTTCATCGAGGGATTTTCGAAGATAGGAAATCTGATCACGGAGTTGTAGAAGAAGAACAAGAAGTTTGTATGGACTGAGAAATGCGCGGAAGCATTTCGGAGGCTCAAGGAGTTGTTGACAACAACATCGATACTAAAGGTCCTTGACATGGACATGGACTTATTGGTATGCACTGATGCATCCAAGGAAGGCCTAGGCAGAGTATTGATGCAAGACGGATGAGTGATCGCTTACATTTTGAGGAAACTAAGAAGGCATGAGGAGAACTACGCGATGCATGATTTGGAGTTATTAGCCATCGTTTATGCCTTGAAGGTTTGGAGACACTACCTTGTTGGAATAAAATTTAAATTAAGGACTGACCATTGTGGACTACACCACATTTTTACGCAAAGCGACCTGAATGCATGACAACGATGTTGGTTGGAATTGCTTAGCGAGTACGACTTCGAGATTACTTACATAAAAGGAACAGTGAACCGAGTGGCATATGCATTGAGTCGGAGACCATGAATCTTTTCAGTGGTGCCTCTTTATATGAATCTACGTGAAAATATACTAACTTTACAGGGTGAGGATGACTGATACAAAGAGGTCGAGAGATTTATCGGAAAAAACACAATGATGGTACCACAATTTGCAGGATTTTCATTTGATAGCGATGGTTTATTGAGGTTTAAAAAGTGTATCTACGTACCGTCGAATGACGAGTTGAGGATGCTGATCTTGAATGAGGCTCATAGAGTAGTTTACATGGCTCACCCAGGGGTCACGAAGATGAGGGAAGACCTTAAACCCTTATTCTTTTGGAAGGGAATGAAGGCAGACATAGTCAATTATGTGGCCAGATGTCTAGAATGTCATCAGGTAAAGGCTGAACAGAGACACCCAGTAGGATTACTACAACCACATGCTATTCCAGAATCAAAATGGGAGGTTATTCTGATGGATTTTATTGTTGGATTGCCACTGACGGTAAGGAGACATGACTTGATTTTTGTAGTAGTAGTCACTCTGACGAAGAGTGCTCACTTTATTCCTATGCATATGACGTATCAGGCACCTAACATAGCTAGAGTTTTCATCAGTGAGATTGTGAGGCTACATGGCGTGCCTAAGAGGATTATATCCGATCGAGGATTAGTGTTTACTGGATGATTTTGGACAAGTTTCCAAGAGGCCTTGGGAACCCAACGTAACTTTAGTACTGTTTATCACCTGGAGACTGATGGGCAAGCTGAATGAACAAACCAGTCCTTGGAGGACATGTTGTGCATGTATGTTATGGACCAACAAAAGCATTGGGAGGAATTATTGCCACTAGTAGAGTTTGCTTACAACAACAATTACCAGAGAACCATTAAAATGGTGCCTTTCGATTTCCTTTACTGGCGACTGTGTCGGACACCTTTGAGTTGGGATTGACATGAGGATAGGGTCTTGGTGGGACCAGAAGCGATCCATGAAATGGAAGAGAAAATGCAAACAATAATACAAACGATTAAAGAAGCGTAGGATCGACAAAAGAGTTATGTCAATGCACACCGTGTCGACCGTAGTTACGAGGTCGGTGATCGAGTCTTCTTGCGGGTTAAACCACATAAGATTTTGATCAAGTTTGGGAAGGGAGATAAACTCTCTCCTAGGTTCATGGGATCCTTCGAGATTGTGGAGAGAAAGGGGCCCGTGGCCTATCGAGTAGACTTGCCTGATTCCTTGAGGCGTATGCATGATGTTTTCCATGTATCTGTTTTGAGACATTATATTAGTGATCCTACACATGTTATTGACATGAGTTCCTTGCAGGTATCGAACGAGGGGGCACTCACGACTGAGCCAGTCTGCATCTTGGATCATTGCGTGCGACATCTACGACGTCAAACGGTAGATCAAGTCAAGGTCTAGTGGGACAATTATAGTCTGCACTCGGTGACCTGGGAGGACATATATGATATGTGGCAACAGTTTCCATTTTTGTTTGATAGATAGACATATGATAATGTGATACACTTATTTTGGCATTTATATTGTGAAACTTCGGGATGAAGTTTATGTAACATACTGCTCTGGGGCACTGTGCGAACTTATTCTTTGAGGACACTTGCTTGCAAGTGATCCATATTATTATGCTATTAAAACATTTTACTTTGATTATGATGCGTTATGGGTAGATGACATGTTGTTTTACTACATTGACATAGACAGGTGCTATTGACTTGGTTTTACCGAGTGTGCAGGGTTTTGGACCTCGCGGATGCAGAGGCATCAATGGAACCCCTTGAACTCCAGATCGAGTCAGGGAGTGTGCCATTGAGGTTTGAATGTTTTACTATGATATTAGTGCATCTAACTGAATGATATGATATGGATATGTTCTGACATGCTTTGTTGATGATGCAAGTTGATGGTAGCTTGCCGACCAAACTCACATATGGAGTAAAGGGGCCACACACAACTACCAGAGAGGTTGAGGGAGAGGTGTGGAGAATAGCCCTTCCACAGCCTACTAGCACTCCCACCATGGCTCGAGCTATAGGTTAACAATTACCTAGTTCGAGAGGACCCACAATGCCGTGAGGGTAGACTATGACAGTCGCTCACGATGATTCTAAGGGGCGCACAATAAAGCGAGGGCCTTATTCCTTAGAAGCCCTTAATCTCCCATAAGTTCACCTGGCGGAGTGTTGACTCCAGGGGTTATTGATGTCTACCAATCAGTCAAGAGGTGAGTGGCACCCTTGGAGTACATAGTGCGTCCTGAAGGACACATTGTGCAAGGGAACCGATGAGGCGAGTGGCACCCTTGGAGCACCTAGTGCATCCTGAAGGGCACGTCGCATTGATGATGATAGAGGGATGAACCTAGATGGCCCTAAGACAAATAACAGGTTAATAAATTTTAAAACAATTTCCATAATTAAGTGTCACCCAGTACAAAATCTAAGTTCTAAGTCTAAAATTTCAATAGGGGTAAAATTTTGCCTACCTTAAAAAAATATATATAATAATAAATAAATAAAATAAATAAATAAATAAAACAAATAGATAAAATAAAATAAAATAATAAAATTTAAAATAAAAAACCGCTTAAGTAATAATTATGGTCTTCATAAAATTTTGTAACATGGAGGGAGTAAGAAATTAAATTATTCATAAGAAATTAAATCTGTGGATATAAAAAAGGTAAAGAGGGAATTAATTATTTTTTCATTCGATAATTTAAAAGATACTAAATTAATGATAAAAGGGAAAAGGGGTTATATTCCACGCCTGCCTTTTTGAGTTCTAAGTAAAAGGGGAAAGAAGGAAAATAAAAAAAATAGGAAACTAGGGAAAGGAGGTAACATAAAAAGGAAAAGGGGAACTTAAGGGAAAAAGCGGGAAGGCAACTTAGTAAAGAATCCACATTTAAGAGCTTTCTAATTTTAAACTGAATTAGCAATTTCATAATAGGGAAAGCCTTTAAAACCTGTAAGGGAATCTAGGGACACCTAGGAGTGATTCTAGGAGTAACTCTAGGTGGGTGAGGGAAATAAAGATAATTACTTAATTAAAGAAATTAATTTATGGAGGAATGCAGGGGATGGGGGACACTTGTACGGAGAGGAAATTTTAGGAATTTATTTTAAAACTTTAATTAAATGAGATTTTAGGAAGAGAGGGAAGTTCGAAACTCTATAAAATAAAGGGAGGAGAAGGAGGAAGGATCATCTTCTGTTGCATAACGTTACGCTGCAGAAATATCGACTTGACTGATTTACTTATGGGGAGTTGGAACACCCAACTTGGAGAGGAGTGGTAGCTCAACCTTGCGAGGTGAGCTAGGAGCTACAGGAAACCTCTGGATAGTGTGTGTGGCCCCTTTGTTGCTCGGGGGGCTAAGGGGGAAGAAGAGTACCCCTAGCGTTGGCTAGGAGGTACCAGTGTAGTATCGACGATCAGCGAGCGGGTGTTGCACGGAGTGCGCGAACGTCACTTGGAGCAGGCGAACAGGGAACAATATGCTTTTTTTTTGGTTGAATGATAGAATTTTGTAGGATGTATGTTTTAGATATGCATGTGTATTGGGTAGGTCAATTGTTTGTCTAGTTTCATGACTGAAATTTTATAGCCTGGTTGAATGATTGGTTGATTGATTTCTGTGACCTTTGTCTTCTCGCATGTTGTGACCACCCTGTGTGTTGATTGTGAACTTGAGGTTTTTATCCTTCATCCCTAGATCACCAGTCCTCGCCTGAGCAGTCGGCCAGGAGCCTGATCTACAGTCGTCACCTTAGCATTAAACGACCTATGGATCTCAACGCACTCCTTTTCTATATGAGGATGGTGAAGAGAAGGAGAACCTTCAGCCGTCTATCTATGTGGATGTCCTTGCCTGATTGTTGACTTACGTCCTTTAGTATGGCCTTGGCTTTGGATTATTTGGCTTCCTTGTTGTTTATTTCCGTGCCCCGACTGATATTACTCCTGTGATCCCTTCGATAAGTTATCCTTTGGCGTTGGCGTTCTCTTACTAATGTCATCGTTATATATTGGTAACCCGAGAGGTAAAAAGATTCTAACTTCAATCTGTGTTTTTTTTCTTGTGGGATTGACTAGTTTCTATCCCTTCTGTGATGGAATTTTGGTAACCGATGTGAAATATTACCTCTGCTATTGTAATGAAGTTGGGTGTAAAAATATTACTTTAGTGTTTGTAATTATGGGATAGATGTAAAATATCAGCATGCGTTTACATATTGATGGAGAATTTATCACTTTTGAATTGCATGAGGTAACGACCACAATAACTGGAGTCGACAATTTTTAAATCTAGTATAGTCATTATTAGAGTTCTTTTTCTTCAAGTAATGTTTACACAGTCACTCCTGTAGCGCGTTTTCCTGTAGGAGTGAAGGATAAAATTTTCATCCCCGCGGGTTATGTACAGACGTATACTCCCAACTCTGCGGATTTATTTTATTTTATTTTATTTATAACTCTGTATCTATCACTCTCCGCCTTTGATTTATATCTCTGTGTTTGATTTATAACTCTGTGTATATTTAATTCAGATTTAATTGATGTATACAATTTATGTTTATGATAATCCATCACTGTTGGGGTCGCCATTTGTGACCACGCATTTGTCTTCTTTCCAGACTTCTCATTGTGTTGGGTTATTGGGCGACTTGCCACCTAATTTAGTCACAGTCGTTGCTGGAATTTTTATGTTGCAAGTGATTCTAGATGTGTTGTTGGCTGGAGTTAATCCTGTGGTGATCACCCTTGAGGGATTGTGTTGCCTTGATTTTTTCCCTCTGTTATCCATGCATTACCTCTCCTTACCTTTTTTGGCATCATCGTAACCACCCCCTAGCATTCTGCAACGATTTTTCTCTTTAACGAATTCAGATCCCGACTTTCACCCATCTGTGCGAACGATGTACTGAGTTTGTTGTCAGAATGATTTTATTTTATTGTCTAGTTAACCTCCTTCCCAATGCAAAATGGTAGATTCACATTCACTATGTCATGGACGAAATTTAATTTCTGGAATAAGAATTTCCGTGGTGAACTCTGTATTTTAGATCGAAATCCTTTGTGACTCTGTGTTCCTGATTTTCAAACCTTTTATTTTTCCGAGAGCCCGATTCATATGGTTATTCGCTGCCAATACAATTTAGATGTAACTGATTCTTCATTGAGTATCGTTCTAAGTCTTCATCCTAAGAAAAAATAAAAAAATTAAAGCTTCTTCCCTGCCTCGAAATTAACGCCCTATTTTTCCTGACGCACAACTTAATCGGTAGTGCACAACGTTATTTCAGACTCATATTTCTTGGGATGATAGTCCAATTGTAGTTGTTCTCTTATAGGTCATAGGAAGGATAAACATAGATTTCATTACAAGATCGTTTATTTTATTATTATTTCCGTAAATGCTTAAATTCTGCCAGGCATAATTGCAACGACCCTTCATAATTTCGTGACACTTTAATTCATAATGCTCATTGGTTAAAAACAACGATCCTTATATTAAGTTATGACTTATAAATTAGCAAGCGTGGTAGGCCCTAGTTATCAACTTGCATAAATTTTAGTAAGCTTTTATCAAATTAGCATCAATTCTAGTTAGTTTTATTAAATTAGCTTTATTTATCAATTTCTTTAATTCTAGTAGTTTTTGTTAAATTAGCATAAATTCTATTAAGTTTTATTAAATTAGCATTATTTTTCAACTTGCATAAATTCTAGTAAGTTTTTACTAAATGTTCTTTTTCCCCTTTAGATAAGGAAGCATAATTGTATGACTTATAAGAGTTATTATTCCTCAAAGAATGGAAATTTAATTAGCCCTTAGAGTTGGGAAAGTAATTGCCTCAACCTTAGACTTGCCGCTAAGTCCCAAAATGTATAGACCATCATAAGATGCACTCTTAGTAGTTGGAATTAATCATTTTCTCCTTTGTTAAGCAACCTTGATGAAAGTTTTCCAAGAGTTGAGATTTAGTAATCTTAGGATTCAGGTCAACAATAATAGGTGTGCTTTTACTGGATGAATCCTTCCTGATTAAGTACTTACTTAAAAGTGAAGAAATATAGAAGAGGTCATGTGATTTTATCTTGAGGATTGTATGAATTAAATTGTATTAATAACTAGCTCGTAAGGGTCTTAATTGAAGTTTTAAAATGGAGATCTTAGTAATCGACTATTTAGTTGTAATGATTGGTAGCATATAAGCATTATTGTACGTACTTCTCATATCTGCACCCGCATGTGACTTCTTATTATTTATTTTCTCAATGATGTTATTATATTCATATAATGGATACCTAATGTAAAGGTGTTGTTCAAGTTTTGTATTACATAAGAAGATTGAGTACTTATGGGTTCTCATAATGAATATGTAATTATAGCTTCTCTTTACATGCTCCTAGAAGACATGCCTTGAAAACAAGATGTATAGTTAAGCTGGTTGAGATTAAAATCATATTTCCACTCTTGATTTATGAATCCTTATGCGATGTATTTTTACTCATTTACACTCATTGTTGCTCGGAAAACGATAAGTATAATAGAATATCTTATTATGCCTTGAATAATTGATGATTAAGTAAGATTGATGATCAGAGTTGGGATTGCGGTTTATGTTGGATTAGTGGGATGTAGACACCTCCTTGTTCCTCAGAACAGTCACCATCCCTGAGACCTTAAATGGTTAAAATCGATGGGAACCTGGGATTGAGCGTTGCTTATGTGTCTGGGAGGTCCTAACCATTGCAGGGTAGGACAGGCGGGTTGCCAGTCTTATTATCGTTGGTTGATTTTCATTCTTAGCCTCCAGATGCCTGATGTGCTTCTTAGGTCATCAGGTTGTTGTCGCAGTTGAACACATCATGTTTATCGTCGTGTTGCGATGCAAAGTTTAATGTCTTTATTACCCTTGTACACACACAAAAAAAAAAACATTTGCACTTGTTATGAGAGGCTTGTTGTCGTAACTAGCGGATGGTATGTTACACATTATAATTATTTAAGGCTTATGATTCAATGAGATGTGCCTTAATGGTAATTATTCATTGTGATATTCATCTTAGTCGGTTTACAAGGAAATGTTATGTTCCCAATTGGTTGTCACATTATGAGATTCACAAAGGGTTCGATTATGTTGGAAAGTGTATATCAACATAAACATGGTTGACCTCGGTTGACTATGGATGGAAATGATTGATTATGGTTGACCACGGGTTCCCATATCACTATGGTCAAATAAGGTTGACTATGGTTGACTATGGTTATGTCACATTTCATTATTCATGTTAGTTGACTTATGTGAAATTGTTATGTTCCTAAATGGTTGCATCAGATTACAATGTCCATCAACGGTTTTTTCACATTGAGATGTTCGAGAAGAGTTATGTTCAATTGTGAAATTCGTGATGGCTATGTTGCATTGTGATTATATATTTTCACTAATGCCAAATTGCACATTCCTCAATTGTAATGTTGGATTGCAATGTTCATCAAGGGTTATATTTCTTTCGGATATTCCTCAATGGTCATGTTTCATTGTGATGTTCCTAATGAGTGTGATGCATTATGCTATTCATCTTAGTTGGCTTATGTGGAATTGTGATGATTCTTAATTGATTTGTTACATTGTAATGTTCGTGATTGGTTATGTCAAATTTATGATGTTGCTAAATTATTATAAAATATTTTATTTCAAAAAATAAAGCTAATATATTTACATGGTTTTGACAAAATTTATGTTTGAGTGTAATTTGTAATTTATAGTCAACATTGTAAAGTTGTATAATTATGTGAAGAAACATGTGCTCATTAACTAATTTCTTTTTTTCATGAATAAAAAAAATCACATGCTTTGACAAAGAAAACATTAAAGTCTAATACCTGAACATGGTTTTAAAAAGATATCCAATGCAACCCAACATCCAAAACAATACTCCATTTCTTTACTATATCAACCTTTTATTATCTTCAACATTTCATTTTGAAACATCCTATGTTTCAAGTGGACACTCCACCCATCATTAGGGACACAAAATCTCATATTAGGGGTGGATTTTCCACTCGAAACATTAGATGTTTCAAAACCATGTACACAGTTTTTATCCAAATATGTTAAGAACCAAATATCAATATAGCATAGAAAACCCTTAGAGAAAGTACTCAACGCCTTGAAAAAGAGATAATTTCAGATAATAAGCCTCTTCGAGGGGGCAACCTCCTTTTACCCCACTTAAATGTTCAAGTACAAGATGATTCAAAATGAAAATGTCTCCTTGGTATATATATGAGACTAGGAGGTATAATTACAACTAATGACCTAAAGCCGACATAAATAAAATAACATTACTAATATAATATGCACCAATTAAGGGGTAATGAGCCAACATTAGGGCTTAACATGCCCCTCCCCTTGAGACAAGTGTTGTTCGCAACGCTTGAGTAACTCTGGATGCTTCTGTATAAAAGACTCATCTTCCCAAGTGGAATATTCAGCCGATAGTTTCCTCCATTTAATGAGATACTCTGAAATGGATCTATTCCTTAGCTGGTGAATTCTTGTGTTAGTGATGGCTTTAGGCTCCAATATGATTTTTTCTTCCTCGTCAATTTCTAGCAATATAGTTTGAACTGGGATCTTGTCGCCTATAAGCTTCTTTAAGCATGAAACATGGAAAACTGGGTGTACTCGTGAAGATGCAGGTAGGTCCAATTTGTATTCCATAGTACCAATCCTTTGCAACAGCTTATAAGGGCCATATTACTTTGGTGATAATTTATTATTCTTCTTGGCTTGCTTGAGGGACATCTGTTTGTATGGTTGTAGTCTTAAAAATACCCAATCCCCCACTTCAAAACTTCTTTCAATACGATGTTGATCTACTTGTTGTTTCATGCAATTCTGTGCCATGGTCAGGTTGTCCTTTAAGATTTGTAGAACTTGTTGTTGATTCTTGATGTGTTCTTCCACTGCTTGAACCTTAGATTTTTATTTTAGAGAAGAAGTGATGGAAGGAGGGTGGTATCCATAAAGTTCTATAAATGATGTCATTTTTGTTGCAGTATGAAAGGAAGTGTTATACCACCATTCTGCCAAGGGTAACCATTTCAACCATTGTGTTTGTTTATTAGAGACAAAGCAACGAAGATAGCCTTCCAGACATTTTTTCACTATCTCTGTTTGTCCATCAGATTGAGGATGATAGGATGAGATATGAGCCAATTGAGTACCCAAACAAGAAAATAATTCTGTCCAAAAATGTCCAGTGAAGATGGGATCTTTGTCACTTACAATAATCTTTGGGTTTCCATGTAGCTTTTGAACTGTCTCCATGAATGCGGTGGCAACTGTACTAGCTTTGAAGGGATGAGAAAGTGCACAAAAGTGTGTGTACTTGATCAGTCTATCAACAATCACCATGATGACACTCTTTCCTTCAGACTTTGATAACCCTGTGATGAAATCCATGGAAACCTCCTCCCAGCGCTAACTTGTGATGGATAATGGTTGTAAAAGACCTGGGGTCTTAATTGTTTCCACCATATTTTGTTGGCAAACCAAACATTCTGCCACAAACCTTTGAACATCAGTTTTAAGGCCATCCCCAAAAAAATCCTTCTTGATTCTATGGTAGGTTTTCAAAAATCTCGAGTGCCCTCCTACTGGAGAGGTGTGCAATTCCAATAGTACATTTTGTTTGAGTTGTGAGTTCTTACATAAATATAAGCGATATTTGTACCATAGTGAATCATTTTTCCATGTAAATGTATCTGATGCACTGGAATCCTACTGCAACCTGTGAATGAGAGTCCACACTTTTTCGTCATTCTTCCATTCATCCCTTTCTTCTATTATCCAATCGGGTTGGATGATCGAGATATCATAGAGAAAGGCCTCAACATATTCATCATTTATTGAGAGTGCATCTGCCACAACATTTTTCTTCCCCTTTTTATAAATGATTTCAAAATCATAACCCAATATCTTGGTTACCCATTTTTATTGTTCTTCTGAACATAGTCTTTGTTCCAAGAAGTATTTAAGACTATCATGATCTGTTTTGACCTTGAAGTGCCTACCTATTAGGTAAGGACGCCATTTCTTCAATGCATGTAGTATTTCCATCATTTCTTTCTTATAAATGGGTTTGTGTAAGTCCTTTCCCTTGAGTGGTCGACTTTCAAAAGCCAGGGGCCTTCCTTCTTGCATTAGGACAGCACCAATTCCATTTCCCGAGGCATCACATTCCACAATAAAGGATTTTGTGAAGTCTGGAGTGGTCAAGACATGAGCTTTACACATCGCCTCTTTAAGTTGTTCAAAAGCTTTAGTTGACTTTGGAGTCCATGAAAATGCATCCTTCTTAGTTAGTGTTGTTAAAGGTGTTGCTATTCTTCCATAGTTCTGAACAAACTTGTGGTAGTAATCTGCCAAACCCAAAAATCCTCTAAGATTATTTAATGTTTTAGGAATCGGTCAGTCCATCATGGCCTTAATCTTGTTAGGGTCCACCTTGACACATTCATGAGATACAATATGACCCAAATACTCTACCTCCTTTACTCCAAATAAACATTTGGATGGTTTGGCATATAGTTGTTGCTCCTTTAGTAGTTGTATCACCTTGTCAACATGTCGCACATGATCCTCTCAAGACTTTCTATAGATTAGTATATCATCAAAAAATACTAACACAAATTTTTGAAGGAAGGTCTTGAAAATAGAATTCATCAACCCTTGGAACGTGGAAGGTGCATTTGTAAGGCTAAAAGGCATGACCAAAAATTCATAATGTCCTTCATGAGTTCAGAATGTTTTTTTTGGGATATCTTCTTCCTTCATTCTGTTCGGATGATACCCTGAACAAAGATCCAATTTTGTGAAATAGACTGCTCCATGTAGTTCATCTAACAATTCATCAATGACGGGAATGGGAAACTTATCTTTAATAATGATCTTGTTGAGCTCTCTATAATCTGGATACATATGCCATGAGCTATATTTCTTGAATACCATTACCACTAGTAATGAGTAAGAACTTTGGCTAGGTCTAATAATGCTAGCCTCTAACATTTCTTCAACCATGTGCTAAATTTCACTCTTATGGGCATAAGGGTATCTGTATGGCATGATGTTAGGAGGAACACTCCCAGGAATTAGGTGAATTTCATGATCATGATTTTGAGTGGGTGGAAGACCTTTGGGAATATCTTCAAATAGTTTGGAATGCTTATCAATGATCCTTTGGAGATCTTGAGTAATAGATAGCTTAGATGTTTGAACATCTAGTGAGCATAGTTGTGCAATAACACCTTGATGCCCTTTTTTCAATAATTTTGTCATGCCGTTAGAGCTTATCACCTTACCGGGTTTCCCTGTGATATCTCTTAACTCAATTTTTTTTCCTTCCAATGAAAATTTCATGAAAAGTTCTTGAAAATTAAAATCCATTGTTCTTAATGATTGTAACCATTGGATTCCTAGTACATCATCTGCACCACCCATGGGTATAGCAATCATTGGACTATTCATTACATATTCCCCCATAGTAAGATTGATCTTATTGCATTTTCCTGAGCAATTGATAGTGCCTCCATCTGCAATCATTACTTGAAACTCTGGCGTTGGATATACAAAGAAATTGAGATCTTTGGCTAATTTATAGTGAATGAAATTATGAGTACTGCCAGAATCAATTAGAACTATTACCTTTTTCTTTTTGATGTATCCTTCGATCTTGAGGGTTTGGGGAGTGTTAATTCCATCCAATGCATTACACGATATCGTGGGAGTCAACTCTTCAGACAAAATTGCTTCTACGTTTTCATGTTTTCATCTTGAGATGGTTCTTGTTCTTGTTCTTCTTCCTCTTCACAATCTATGTAGAATAATTTCTTCTCACTACATTTATGTCCCTTACTGTACTTGCTGTCACAATTAAAGCATAAACCTTTTTCTTTTCTTTCCTCCAATTGTTGAGGTGTCAACCTTGTAGGTTGAGGTTTTTTAGAAGAAGAAGCATTGTTCTCTTTATAGATGTTAGGATTGGTCCTTCTAGTATCCATAGACATATTTTTACTTTCAACATTTCTTGCCACCTTAAATGCATTCTCCAATGATTTGGGTTCCCAAAGGCGAACCTCATGTTGAATGTTGTCCTTTAAAGTTCCTATGAATACATCAATCAAGTCCTCATCTGGAATATTGGTTACCTTTATATTCAATCTTTCGAAGTTCTCAATGTGCTCGGTAGTTGAACCCTTTTGCTTGAGATTTATCAATTGGCTAAAGAAGGTATTGCTCGTTGTATCCTCATAGTGTGCTATCATTTCTTCCATGAAATTTGTCCAAGTGACGAGTGATTTGCGAGAACAAAGCCATCGATACCATACAAATTCATTAGGTTCTAAATATAAAGAAGCAATTCGTACCTTTTGTGTATGTGGCACATTATGGAGATCAAAGAATTGCTCCATCTGAAGTGTCCATGTGATTGGGTCCTTGCCATCAAACTTCCTCATATCAATCTTAGGAATGTGGTTGGTCTTCAAACCAAAGTTGGAGTTTCTCCATTCTTGATTCACCTTCCTTATGTCCTCATCATGAATTTCATGGGATGCATTTTCACTTTCAGGTGTCTTCTCTGTTACGAAATTTTTCAATACATCCATGATCTCCCCTTTTAAACCATCCATATTAGTATCCAAATTAGCTTCCATTGAATCCATCTTCTTTTGTAATTCATTTATGTCCCTACGCATTTCTTCACCTTCATCAAGAGTCCAAGTAGGATTTTCTGGAGGCTTATTTGGTGTATAATTTCCCTTTTTTGGTGGCATGTTGGCCAAGTATCACTTTTGAACCTTGATTTTGAGGCGGTTCTGCTAGACAATATTTCTTCTATTGTATCTCCCAAGTTTTGACCCTTTTGGGTATGAAACTTTATTTTATGTAGTTCTCTGATATTTCTTCTCTGCAATGCCACAGTTCTGATCAAAATTGGATGTGCCAAGTGGAATTTACGGTAACTTCCCCACAACTTGCCGATTTTTGTCCTTTGCAAGAGATCTCACTTGTATAGCATGCCCTGCACAAAATAATTTATATAAAATTCTGAAACACGTACCATAAATACTACAAATTGTCCATGATCCAATGAAACTAGTCCCACTCAATTTGGATACTCTAGGAAGAAGTTATGATTGTTTTACCTGGAACACCTTCTTGAGACTAGTCAATACGACTAGTCAGATACCCTATCTTACACAGGGTGTATCTACAAATT
>ML799470.1:419574-432474 GCA_009831015.1 Picea engelmannii | reverse complement strand
ATTTCAGATAATAAGCCTCTTCGAGGGGGCAACCTCCTTTTACCCCACTTAAATGTTCAAGTACAAGATGATTCAAAATGAAAATGTCTCCTTGGTATATATAGGAGACTTGGAGGTATAATTACAACTAATGGCCTAAAGCCAACATAAATAAAACAACATTACTAATATAATATGCCCCAATTAAGGGGTAATGAGCCAATATTAGGGCTTAACAGGTCATGTTTCATTGTGATGTTCCTAATGAGTGTGATGCATTGTGCTATTCATCTTAGTTGGTTTATGTGGAATTGTGATGATTCTTAATTGATTTGTTACATTGTAATGTTCGTGATTGGTTATGTCAAATTTATGATGTTGCTAAATTATTATAAACTATTTTATTTCAAAAAATAAAGATAATATATTTACATGGTTTTGACAAAAGTTATGTTTGAGTGTAATTTGTAATTTATAATTAAAATTGTAAAGTTGTATAATTATGTGAAGAAACATGTGTTCATTAACTAATTTATTTTTTTCATGAATAAAAAAAATCACATGCTTTGACAAAGAAAACATTAAAGTCTAATACATGAACATGGTTTTAAAAAGATATCCAATGCAACCCAACATCCAAAACAATACTTCATTTTTTTACTATATCAACCTTCGATTATCTTCAACATTTCGTTTTGAAACATCCTATGTTTCGAGTGGACACTCCACCCATCATTAGGGACACAAAATCTCATATTAGGAGTGGATTTTCCACTAGAAACATTGGACGTTTCAAAACCATGTACAGAGTTTTTATCCACAATATTTTCTAACATTATGACTAACTATAAAAGCTTACACTCTTAGATATAAATAAATGTTTTAAAAATTTACATAATATAAATCATCAAAATCACCAACACAAACTATTTCATCAAAGTTCACTATACTCAAACATAATATAAGTCCCTCCCTATTATGTACCCATATTTTCATAGGATCAACCAAAAGGAAATAGGCCTCTTCATAATTCATTATTATAGATGGTGGAATATATTAAGTTAATTGAATCAAAGATAAATTAAAACTTTATCACCAAAAGGGAATAGGCCTCGTCATAATTCATTATTATAGATGGTGGAATATATTAAGTTAATTGAATCAAAGATAAATTAAAACTTTATCACGGTTACTAGGATAAAACATAAGTCCCTCTTTATCAAGTATCTATGTTTATATTTGGCTCAATCATATATATATATATTAAGAAACCATGTTGATTTTGGCTCTAGGAGATTTAGATTTACCATTTCCGGACAATTATATTTATTATATAATCAATGTCAGTTAAAATTATTATTTCGTGAGTTTACCTATTCTTTCATCTAAGGAACATACATTATACTATTTATCTTTAATGTTTATTAAGTATCTACACTTTTATAAAAGTCAACAATTCATGTTTATTAAGCATCAATAAAACATCTAATTTTTATAAAGATATTTATAATTTATAATTCTAATTATTTTATTTCAACATCAAAACTATTATTCGAAGTTTAATTATTTTATATAAATATATTACAGGTTTATAATCAACATGTTTAAATGATTTTAAAAGCTTATCAAAATCATGGCTTTCAATTTATTTTTTCACTAAAACTGAACATATATTTTATATATAATTGGGTTGTCATGAAGCCAATCAACCATCAAAAGTTCTTACAACTTTTTTGGGCTTTAGCAATATAGAGTCCACTGCTTCTATCAAGCTTAAGTACATGTCAAAAAACAAAAAATAAATTCAAGTGCTCTTACTGTTGTATATTCTGACAAACTTTCCAAACAAACAAAAAAAAATATTTACAAATTAAATCATTTAACGAATAGATTCCTGGTTTGGTACTTCCGGCTGAATCTCTTCATGGACTGGTGCATTCCCTTCAATTTCTATTGTTTCAACATTTCGAAATCCTTGGGAATTTCTCTCCGATTCCTGGTTGATTGAGTCTGATTGAGATTGATTGCGATGCATTAACCACCTCAAATGCTAACATTCTTGTTCCAATGTTCAACTCCAGGAGACACATTATAACTTGTTCCAAATTGTCAACTTTTCTAGAAACCTATTGGAAATCCATATTGTTACCTGCAATTTGTTGTTCATCTTTGCAAAAAATGTTCCTTATCTCTCTCCAAGATGGGTTCATGTTAAATTTACTATACTTCTTACACAAAGTGACTAGCAGCCCAGAATAATCACTTAAAATGGAAAATATCAGAGCTAACAGAACCATAATTACTGCTATTGCTAATGAGTCTTCCCAATAAACTATGAATATAGATGAAACAAACAGAGATAGGGGGCGAACCACACTATGAAAAACCATGTTTGTATGTCACAGAACTGACACAACCTTTATGTCAATGACGCTGGCCCTCCCACAAACAACCCCCAAATGACTAAGAACATAGCAGTAAAATCCCTGGCCCCAAATGTAACTAAGCACAAAGGGAAAAATGAAACTTAGAAGATGAAATATTTGGAGAGCGTTAGGAGGGCGAACTACAATATAAACAATCCTGTCTATTTATCAAGAAACTATAACTGTCCTTTCCTTTTGTTATTGATGCTAGCTCTCCCATAGAAAACACACAAAGATCTAAAAACACAACAGTGAATATCTCCCTGTCCCCAAATATAAGTGAGATTAGAGGATGAAATGAAAAACCGTAACCCATAGGTGAAAGGTTTACCAATCAGCTCAAAAGAAGGAGCAAGGGAAAGAATACACGGAGAGACTTCAGGAAATCCCCTTGTCACATTTATCAGTTTATTTGTTTGTCACATTTATCAGTTTATTTGTTCAATTATCGTTTGACATGAAAGAGTGACCATTCTTCAGTGTCTTTGAGAAGGGAAGAGGAACGATGCAGAGTACCATAAAAAGCATTTTCCCAATAGAAGAATTTTTTTATCATGGCACTTATGATCAACATGAAATCCCCGAATATCAAAAGCTTGGAGATACGGATAGACCTAGCGAATTTTAACCTAATAAAAATACCATATGTATCAGTCTCATTGTTGGAAATTGACCCAAGACCCCAAGCATAGCTAGTGATGATATTTCCTCTTGAATAAAAAATGATCTACCTCGCTCTTACTACATCTAGCATTGGCTTCAATTATTGTTTTTGTTTGCTAGTGTGTTCGTTACCTACCGGACTAAGAAACCATGACTCAAGAGAATCTAAGCCATCAAAATCATCCAGAGATTGCACCTATTTTAGCCCGCACCAACCTTTAACATGAATGAAATTTTTTCGATTTCTTCTCCTAACTACCACAAGTTTTGGACCCTTACAAAACAAAACCCTCAAAATCCAATCACACAAGTTAGATTTGACAAAATTGGTTTCAAAATTAACTATTCCCTCCCAATATATTATTTTAAGTATTTAGATAAATTTATTAAATTTTAAATATTTTATATTTATTTGTAATGTATTTTAAATATTAATTTTTTAAATCATCATTTACTTTGTTTATCTTTTTATTTTTAATAAAAAACATTATTTGTTTAATAAAAAATACATTATAATAACCATAATAATAATAAAAATAAAATCTCTTTAATGTCAATCTTTTAAAGACACCATTAAAAAAAAATAGCTTTATCTTAGTATGCATAGTTCCTTATTTTAATTGCTTTTTACATTAAAATCAATAACAAATCTTTAAATAAGAAGTTGATATGTTAAACGTATTACGTGATAGTTTTATGAAACTATGTTTCTTGACCAGAGCATTGCTCAGGAAGACAATACAGTACTTTTATTTTAACTAACAGAAGATTAATTTAAGGAATAAAATCGTTGTCGAAGTATTTCTACGGTTCGTTAAATGGTGGGTTTGACATAGAGAGAGCAGGTTGGGTAGTATGTGCGAATGTCGTTCTTGACATTTAAAAAAGATAAGGTCTACCAAATTTCGACACTTATAAAGATACCGATATAACAACCAACTTTCGACACTTGAAAAGATCCATCACTATAACATATTATCGAATAAGTGGATACCTACCTACATAAATATATATTCTTCGCTTTCCTTTCATATGAGAAATAAATAATTAGTGGGTGAACACTACATTTTTTTTTGTTTGTTAGTTTGTCTGTGACATGTGGGACTAACTTGTCGCTAAGAAACCGTGACTCAGGGGCATTTAAGTCGTCAAAATCACCTGGGGATCGCACTTAGCTTGAACCACAACAACCCTTAATATGGTTGGATTTTTTGTCCCCATAGGTTTCAAACCGATGACTTTAACATCATGGAGTGCCTTAACAGCACACTCCATCACCGACTGTCCTACACCTTGGGGACATGGGTGAACACTGCATTACTAAGAGAGCGAGGACTCCATTACCAAAGGAGGATGTGACAATTTAATTGATCGGTCAAAAACAACAATCAACAATAGATTTAAAATAAAATTATATAGTTTTAATGCACAAGTATATAGATATGAAGTATAAGTATATATATCTTTAACACACATTAAAAAATTTGAAGCTAAAAGATCTAGATCTGAAATACTATCAGACAGATTTAAGATAACTAATAAGAAATAATACATATATAGGCTCTCATAGAAGAAGATAGAATAATGTAAAACTCTCTAGAAGAGTACATTCTGGAAGTTTCGAGAATTCGAGAAATACAATTATTTTATTATTTGGTTTCAAATACAACAATCTCCCACTTGAGACCAAATTGAAGCTTCGGTGAATATTGTTTCTATAATTTCTATCTCCTTACTAGAGAAACAATCCCAAAACATCTTCATCATGTTTGCATCAGACTAACAAGGTTCTACAAAGCTCTTGCTTATCCCTTGGAAAAATCTGTGTTAACATATGAACTTGATTATCTTCTGTGTGTATTTTCTTCAACTGTAGTAGCCCATCATCTATCACTTGGTGAATCCAATGATATCTAACATCAATGTGATTTTTCTTAGAATGGAAGGCAATATTTTTGGCAAGATAGATTACACTTTGGTTATCACAACTTAGTACATACTTTTCTTGTTGCACACCTTGTTCCTCTAAGAACACCCTCATCCAAAGCATCTCCTTGCATGCATTAGTTGTTGCAATATTGATGCAGGAGCATTGCTCCAAGCTAGCTACACGCCAGCTAGCCAACACATAAACCACGCATTCAATGGAAGGAGAGAGGTACAACCTTCTCGTTGTTTTTCAAATTTTGAAAAATTGTATTAAATTATTGTAAGGCCGAAGAGCCAAGCCGTGTCTTTGAGCAGGCTATAGTTAGTGTCGCCTTTAATGGCTGACATGTTGATGGGGATCTAGATTCAATTCGGATTAGATGGCCCATTCAATGTAATTGAATGTAAATTAATGAGAGTTGGTGAGGATGGAGGGAAGAGCTCGAGGAGCCCTCTTTTGTAAAATAATCCTTTGTGTCTGTAGGATGAGTCTGTAGAGAGGTAGAGAACAATAGAGAGAATAGGGAGAAGAGAAGAAGCCGTGACTTTGTTACAGTCCGAGATCACATTGTAATGAGGCATTTCATATTAATACAATCAGAGCAATTTTTCCTGCATGTTATTCTGTGTTTGTTGATGAATGTCTTTATGCGTTTATGATATGTTGTAGATATGTGTTAGTTCGCATTTCCAGGTTATAGACAGAAGTCATTGTCTGTTGGGTTCTTTGATTCCAGGTCTGGTTCTTTGTGGCTTCATGCAAGAGGTTGCATGACAAAACACTGCAGGTTCTGTAAGCCAGTGCATAGAGTGCGCTTCTGAATTCTGCGGAATTTATACAAAGATGTGCCAGGAGGGCACACCAAAGGAAGTATTAGACCCAGGGAGAAACCTCAAGGTTGTTTAACACCTTGGAGGTAATACTATGCAGAGGAAGGCGCAAAGAAGACAGAGTCACTGAGGATTCTGGAGAACTCTGCCAGAAGGGCATTAAGCACGTGCATAGAGTGCACAGGAGGGACTGTATTTCGAGTTCAAAGAGAAGAAGTG
Organism: Picea engelmannii; assembly: GCA_009831015.1. NCBI lineage: Eukaryota > Viridiplantae > Streptophyta > Pinopsida > Pinales > Pinaceae > Picea > Picea engelmannii. Next base: position 426,427 of record ML799470.1, on the reverse strand, counting down.
TCGAGAGGGAAGACATAATTTCTGAGAATTATGTGAGAACTCTGCCAAGAGGGAATTGAGAAAATGCATAGGATGCATTGAGGAGAACTTTATTTTGAGTTCAGTAAGATAACAGAATCACTAAAGATTCTGAAGAGGCTTTGCCAGGAGGGCATCGAGCGAGTGCAAGGAATGCACCGAGAAGAAATCTCTTTTGAGTTCTGAGATAAGAGAAGTGTCAAGGAGAAAGACACTGAAACAGTTGCTAAATACTCTGTTTTTTCAGCAAGGAGTGCTTGAACAGGAGGTTTCCAAGAGGGCACCAAAATTTCCCTTTGAAAGGAGAAGAAAAGGGATGAATCCCTTAGAGGTTCGAGCAGGAAAATCTTAGGATGGATAGCACAATTGTGTGCAGGGACCCTGCAAGGAGTGCAGAGGTCGAGAAACATTTTGAGGTTTCTAAGTTGACAAAGCTCAGGAGGGGCAGATTTTTCAGTAACGCGGGCGAGACTAGAGGTCGTGGACTCACGGGATAAAGAACGAAGGTTTCAGCCTTTGAAGCATTCAAAATCTTCCAAGTCTCAGAGAGAGAGCATTCTTAGGAAGGAGCAACAGTAGCCATTGGATTGGTACTGAGAGGAGAAGATCTGGACCATTGAATCTATGTCTAGGTAGCAGAAGGAGAGCGCGCAAGGAGGTCAGATCTGAACCGTCAGATCTAGTGCCAAGGACCGATAGCCGTCAGATCCAAGAGAAGGTGCGCAAGGTTTAAACCTCATAACAATAGAAGGAAGAGGACTCGTCAAGTCCCAAAAGCATCAGGATCGTCTATTTTGGAGGACAGATGACAGAGATTTGGAAGATAGCTAGGATTCAATCTTGGTCGTTGCCTAAGCGGAAGATCTGGACCGTTGGTCCACATCGTGATATCAGGTATCGCAAGCTGGAAGAACAGAGGTATTGTCTCCCAAAACCCTGAGTCGCGAGATCACAATTCGACCTGAACCGTCGATCGAGGAGGAAGGAGAGCCGTGAGATTTGATGCCTCACTACATCTTGTATCGAGGGTTGAAAGAATTTCTTTTCGACTACAGAAGTCGGGAAGTGTCGAGTGTCGAGGGCTCGTGCAAACACGTGGAACATATGTTAGGTGGGGTCGCGCGATTGATAGGTGGCGTAAAAAAAAATGCCCAGAGAAAGGTGGAAGTAGGTGACAGGTGGACACACGTTACCTGGGAAGGAGTCAACCCATTGTTGACTTCTCGTGTCTCGAGGACTTGTAAAGGAGGAGCACGAGGGCTCAACACTCCAACTCGCAAAGTCACGAGTTGCGAGTAGTGCTAGCACTTAGCCTTAGCCGGTGGTTATGTGTGGAAGGTGCTAGCGAGGAAGGAGCCATACCTCTATCGCATTCTCGGGTATCAGCATTTGGAGGAAGAGGAGTTGAGGGTCTTCGACTCACAAACTCATGATTTGTGAGAGGCACTTGCACTAAGGCCCGATTGTGGTCACATGGAGATGTGAGGCTCGCGCTTGGTGTTAAGTTGCACAAGGCGGGTTTTCATGAAGGACCTGTGGATTCGTAAAGAGTTCTAGAAGGAGCCCGAAGAGCCATTTCGGCTCAGAAGAAGATCGATCCAGAGATTGGGAGGTTGCAGGACCCTGCTAAGGTAGGGGGACTGCATCAAGTGGTATCAGAGCCAACAGATTTTATGTTCACATATCCATCAAGTGGTATCAGAGACAATATTTTTGTTTGTAGATTGCAGAAAAAATGATGACTGTGAAGGGATATAGTCTGATATCATCAAGTGGTATCAAAGCAGGAGTTTGCCCGTATATTTTAGGCAAAAGAGGAAGCGAGGTGAGGAAGATATTGTAGGAGACAAGTAAAAGGTGATGATTGTTGCAAGGTGGGCCACAGTCAATAGACAGTCAGGTGGACTATAGGAAAGGCTAGAAGCACTCACGGTTGTAGAGTGATAGCAACAAGTTTGCCAGGAGGGAAGACATGAACAGGAAGATGGCTACTGAAGGCCATGGACGTGGTGGAAAGAAGAACCACCAACAACAAAGAAAATATGAGATGGATGAATAGCTCACTGAGATAAGGGAAAGAATGGAAGAGTTTGCACTGTGGATGCAACAGGATGCAAAGCCGCATTGGGTGTATGAATGGCCCATGAAAATGAAAGTAAAGTGACCAGTCAAGGAGTTGTTGGCCAAAAGACATTGAAGGTTATTGAAGGAATGGATAAGGTATGTAGAAAGCCTCAGAGATGAAGAGGAGATGGTTCAGGTGTGTGAACGAGAGACTGGGAGAAATCTCAGTGACATTGAGGATGAACTGAGGTCACAGGATGATCTCAAGGACTGCCATGAGTGCAGAATATAAAATTTAGGTTGCCAAGAGAGAAATGGTATGGGATTAGCTAAATATCTCGTAAACTATCACGTGAGCAGAGGTGGACTTTCAATTTTCCAGGTGGGCAATGGGAAGAGATCAGTAGGAGGTTTCACGTACTACCATGGGAGCAGTGCTAAAATTTCAGATTTCTAGGTGGGCAATGAGATGGGATCACTGGATCTCATAGACTGCCAAGTGGGTAGCAAAAAATTCCCAAATTTCCAGGTGGGAAAGGGGAAAGAGATGAGATTGTCTGAGAGTCTCATGAACTCATAGGAGAGTTTAGATCAGCAAGGAGTGTTGATAGCAAGGAGCCCCCTTTTGTAAAAAGATTCTTTGTATATGTAGGATGAGTCTGTAGAGAGGTAGAGAAGAATAGAGAGAATAGGGATAAGAGAAGAAGCTGTGACTTTGTTACAGTCCGAGCTCACATTGTAAAGAGGCATTTCATATTAATACAATCAGAGCAGTTTTTCCTGCATGCTATTATGTGTTTGTTGATGAATGTCTTTATGTGTTTATGATATGTTGTATATGTGTGTTAGTTCTCATTTGCAGGCTATCAACAGAAGTCATTGTTTGTTGGGTTCTTTGATTCTAGGTCTGGTTCTCTGTGGCTTCATGCAAGAGGTTGCATGAGAGAACACTACGGGTTCTGTAAGCCAGTGCATAGAGTGTGCTTATGAATTCTATGGAATTTAGACAAAGATGTGCCAGGAGGGTGCGCCAGAGGAAGTATTAGACCCAGCGAGAAACCTCGAGGTTGTTGAACACCTTGGAGGTAAGACTGTGTAGAGGAAGGCACGGAGAAGATAAAGTCACTGAGGATTCTGGAGAACTCTTCCAGGAGGGCATTGAGCGCATGCATAGAGGCACAAGAGGGACTCTATTTCGAGTTCAGAGAGAAGAAGTGTCGAGAGGGAAGACAAAATTTCTGAGAATTCTGTGAGAACTTTTCCATGAGGGAATTGAGAGAATGCATAGGATGCATTGAGGAGAAATCTATTTTGAGTTTGGTAATATAACAAAATCACTGAAGATTCTGTAGAGGATCTACCTGGAGGGCATAGAGAGAGTGCAACGAGTGCACCGAGAGGAACTCTCTTTCGAGTTATGAGATAAGAGAAGTGTCAAGGAGAAAGACACTCACAGAGTTTCTGAATACTCTATTTGTTCAACAAGGAGTGTTTGAACAAGAGGTTTCCAAGAGGGCACCAAAATTCCCCTTTGAAAGGAGAAGAAAAGGGATGAATTCCTTAGAGGTTCGAGCAGGAAAATCTCAGGATGGATAGCACAATTGTGTGCAAGGATCCTGCAAGGAGTGCAGAGGTCAAGAAACCTTTCGAGGTTTCTAAGTTGACAAAGATTAGGAGGGGACGAGTTTTTAGTAACACAGGCGAGACTAGAGTTCGTGGACTCACGGGATAAAGAGAAAAGGTTTTGGCCTTTGAAGCGTTTGAAATCTTCCAAGGCTTGGAGAGAGCATGCACTCAGGAAGGAGAAACAGTAGCCATTGGATCAGTACTGAGGAGAAGATCTGGACTGTTGAACATACGTCTAGGCAGTAGGAGGAGAGCGTGCAAGGAGGTCAGATATGAACCGTCAGATCTAGCGCCAAGGAACGATAGCCATCGGATCCGGGAGAAGGTGTGCGAGGTTTAAACCTCGTAAGAGCAGAAGGAAGAGGGCTCGTCAAGTCCCGAAAGAATCCGGACCCTCCATTTTGGAGGATAGGTGACAAAGATATGGAAGATAGTCGGGATTCAATCTTGGTCATTTACTAAGCGGAAGATATGGACCGTTCATCCACATCACGATCTTGGGTATTGCAATATGGAAGGACAGAGATCTTGTCTCACAAAACCCTTGGTCGTTAGATCGCGATTCGACCTGAACCATCGATCGAGGAGGAAGGAGAGCCATGAGATTTGACGGCTCGTTACATCGTGTATCGGGGGTTGAAAGAATTTATTTTCGACTGCAGAAGTTGTGAAGTGCCGAGCACCGAGGGCTCGTGCGAACACGAGGGTAGGGCCACGCGGTTGACAGGTGGCATAACAACAAACGCCTAGAGAAAGGAAGAAGTAGGCGACAGGTGGACACACATCGCCTGGGAAGGAGTCAACCCATTGTTGACTTCTCATGTCTCGAGGACTCGCAAAGGAGGAGCACGAGGGCTCAACACTCCAACTCTCTAAGTCACGAGTTGCGAGTAGTGCTAGAACTTAGCTTTAGCGGATGGTTATGTGTGGAAGGCACTAGTGAGGAAGGATCCATACCCGTATCGCATTCTCAGGTATCGACATTTGGAGGAAGAGGAGTCGAGGGTCTTCGACTCACGAACTCGTGAGTTGCGAGAGGCGCTTGCGCTAAGGCCTGGTTGTGGTCGCATGGATATGTGAGGCTCGTGCCTAGTGTTAAGTTGCGCAGGGCGGGTTTTCACAAAGGACCTGTGAATTCATAAAGGGTTCCAGCAGAAACCCGAAGAGCCATTTCGACTCAGAAGAAGATCGATCCAGAGACTGGGAGGTCGCAGGATCCTGCTGAGGTATGGGGACTGCATCAAATATAATTAGCCTCTATGGTAGAAAGAGACACCAACTTTTGTAATCTAGATACCCATGAGATTGCAGCTCCTAGATGTAACATGTTGTGGGTTTTCTATAATCCACATCACCTGCCATATCAATGTCTATAAATCCTTCCAACAAGGTATCAATACCTTGAAAGAAAAAACAATAATCAATTGAGCCTCTGATATATCCTAAAATCCATTTAACTACATTCCAATATTCCTTTCCCTGGTGTGCAAGAAACCTACTTACAACTCCCATTGAATGTGTAATGTGAGGGGGAGTGTATATCATTCCATACATTTGGCTTCCTAATGCTAAAGAATATAGAATTTTTGACATTTCCTCTTTTCCTTCAATACTAGAGGGGCATTGATTAAATGTTAATTTAAGATGAGAATCAAGTGGTGTGCTTACAAGTTTTGCATCAATCATATCAAATTTTTCCAATACGTTCCCAAGGTATTGTTGTTGTGACAATCATATTTTCCTTCTTTTCCTGTCACGTATAATTTGCATCCCCAAAATTTTCCTTGTTGGTCCTAAATTCTTCATCGCAAAGGTATTGTTTAATTATTTTTTTAACCTAGCAATCATCAACTTATCTTTTCTGATAATCAACATGTCATCAACATATAATAATAAGACAATAAAGTTACCATTTTCATCTCTTTTAATATAAACACAGTGATCTGCATTTAACCTTTTAAGACCATTATTAAGCATAAAAGAGTCAAATTTATTATGCCATTAATGAGGGGCTTGTTTCAGCCCATATAGACTCTTCTTTAACCTGCACACCAAATTTTCTTTACCTTTTTCAATAAATCCTTTTGGTTGCTCCATATATATCTTTTCTTCCAAATTTCCATGTAAGAGGGTTGTCTTGACATCTAATTGTTCCAATTCTAAATCTAGAGTAGTGACAAGACCAAGTAGTACTCGTATTGATATCATTTTGAAAAATGGGGAGAAAATTTTCTCCTTCACATGCTTCTTGAAAACAAGAAGGTTCACCTTCATCGGTCAATACAATAAATTTTGCGAGAGGATACCTTTGTGAAGCCCTATGTGTCCTTGTAGACCTGCAAGTTGATAAATGTTTTGGTGATATTTCTCTTAGTGGTTTTCAATTTTGTTATTCCTAATTTTCATTTTGTTGTAATGGATTCTCATTAATGTATTCTTGCAATGGTGGTCGATTCTCTTTCTTCCCTTGAATTTCAACATATTTATGTGTCTCCACAACTTTGTAATTAATTTTAAACATTTTTTATTCATTAAAAATGACATTCCTACTTCTAATTACTCACATTTTTAGAGGATCCCACAATAGGTAACCTCACTCATTATCAGCATATCCTAAGAAAATGCATTTCAATGACTTTTCGTCCAACTTGGATCTTTGTTCTTTAGGAATATGCACATATGCTTCACAACCAAATTTTTTCATAAGAGTGTAACATAAATCCTTACGAGTCCACACTTTTTTAGGAATGTCATAATGTAATGAACTTGTTGGAGAGTAATTTATTAAGTAACAAGTTGTTCGAACAACATATTTCTAAAAATGCTTAGGCAAACCAAAATTTGAAAGCATGTTTCTCACCTTCTCCATTATTGGCCCATTCATTCTCTCAGCTATTCCATTTTTTTTCAGAGTGCTAGGAATGATTTTTACATTATTTATATACCATGTTTACTACAATATTATCAAAGGCCTTAGAGAAATACTCCCCACCATTATCAATTCTAATACATTTCAATATTTTTCTAGTGTCCCTTTCAACAAACATTCAAAATTTCAGAAAAATGTCTAAACCTTGATCCTTTCCCTTAATAGGGAAATCTAACACCTTTTTTGATGCATCATCAATAAATGTAACAAAATAAG
>ML799470.1:377925-419474 GCA_009831015.1 Picea engelmannii | reverse complement strand
TCTAATACATTTCAATATTTTTCTAGTGTCCCTTTCAACAAACATTCAAAATTTCAGAAAAATGTCTAAACCTTGATCCTTTCCCTTAATAGGGAAATCTAACACCTTTTTTGATGCATCATCAATAAATGTAACAAAATAAGAAACTCCTCCTAGTGTTTTTATATTAATTGGGCCATAAACATCAAAATGCACTAGATCTAATATTTCTGTATCGCTTTTAAAAGTGTTCCTCATAAATGATACCCTTTTCTGTCTACCCATAATACAATGTTGACAAAATTTAATGGTTACATACCCTTTATCCTAGGAAAAACATTTTTCTCAGCAAGTATTTTCATACCTCTTTTTTTCATGTGTCGAAGTCTTTTGTGCCATAGATTTGTTGTAGGATCCTCCTTTGCAATAACAACAACGCCTAATTTCTTCAATTTTGATTTTAATGTGTTGAGAGTGCCTATTTTCTTCCCCTTTGCAACAACCAACAATCCTTTTACAATTTTCAGCTTCCCTTGCCAAGCGCTATATGGAAGCCTTCATCATCTAACTTCCCTGTTGAAACCAAATTCATTCTCAATTCTAGTACATTCTTGAACTGTTTAAGAAATAAATTACAACCATCTTTTGTCTATATTATAACATCTCCCACTCCTTCAATATTACAAAAACTATTATTACCGAAGTGAACCTTACTCATATTACCAGATTTATAAGAAATAAAATTTTATTTTCTCGAGGTAGCATGGTAGGAGGCTATAGAATCTAAAATACAATCACTATCATGAGTAGAAGTATAAATACATGCATTCTCATGAGAAAAAATAATCAATACCTCACCATCTGTTGCAATAACAATAGTTTATTCAGTGTTGTTGTTGTAGTTGGTTATCTTTTGCTCATTTTAATCCCTTTTAAATTTCCAACAATCTCTTTTAATATGACCAAATTTTACACAATGATAGCAAGTTATTATTCAACGCCTAGACTTTGACCTACATCTAGATCTTGATCACCCTTATTTCTTTCTGGTTAGTTTCCTTCCTTGATATCCAAGAGTTAATTCCTCCATATTTTTCATTTCTTCTCCCAGAGGTTTCCCAAGCATCTCTTAATTTAATAAGTTATTAGAAACATATTTAAAACACAATTTACGTTTTGATGTTGCATCACTTACAGTGAAAACCAATTTCTTCCAAGTGTCTTGCATTGAGCTCAAGAGTATAAGTGATTGGATCTCATCCTCACATACAATATTCAACGAAGTGAGTTGGCTCAACACCATTTGCAACTCATTTAAACGTTCATCCATTGAACTCCCTTACTTCATTTTGAGATTAAAGAATCTCTTCATCAAAAATAATTTATTGACCATTATATATTATTCATATAGATCATGAATCTTTTTCCATAAGGACTTAGTTTTATTTTATTCCGAGACACAAAATTATACCGTGTCTCTGAAATATTGTCGAATAGTAGAAATTGTATTTCGATCTAACTTCTCGCAGTCATCAATGAGGGTTTCTCTAATTTTCCCTCAATCGGTAATTGCAGATATTTCAAGATCAGTACATCTTCCATTTTTTACCTCCATATGGTGAATTTAACCTTAGTAAGATTTTCAATATTTATCATTTGCTCCATTACAGTCACTTGTAAATGGATCCTACACACACATCAGTCGATAATAAATGTAAAATAAAATTATGTAGATCTAATGCAAAAGTATATAGATTTGAAGAATAATTATATAGATCTCTAACCCACGTGAACAAATATGAAGCTAAAAGATCTAGATCTGAAATACACTCTGAAAAATCACGGAGAAAAGACCAACCTTTATTTCTTATTCACAAATAAATACATTAATCTTGAGCTCTTACTCCTTATGCTTCATCTCTATACCTTCTTCTTGATCTACTATTTCTTATGCATTTTATGTGAAAGAAAGAATACATATATAGGCTATCATAGAAAAATATATAATAATAGAGAACTATCTAAAAGAGTATTTACAGAAAGTTTTAAGAATTCTATAAATACAATTATTTTATTATTTGGTCTCACATACAACAATAACACTGATCTAAATTCAAAGTAGGGATGAATACCATGACACAATAGCTGAAACCTACTTTTTGGTGCTTAGTATTATTTCTCTTGATTTCACAACCTCATTATGGAATTCATCCAAAATTTTGGTATCTAAATAATATTCAATTCTCAATAACATTCTATTTGAACATGAACATAAAAACCTATTTTACTATGAGAATCATAGGAATTGCCCTAAAAATATAAAGGTTAAAATTAGCAAAGCTAATAAAATAGATATGAAAAATTGAGCAAGTTAAATATTTTCACTGAAAATTAGACGAGCCAAAACTCATTTTTATTGAATTTGTAGCTTGGTATTGGGAATATTTGTCACCTTCATGAATGGCTTGCAAAATGACGCCCATGACTCCCACGCTGCGTCCACGGTAAATGAAATCAATGTTCCTTGAAACTAGAGAAAACAAAAAAACGAAAGCTAACATCAAGAAGATAAATGAATAAATATAGTCTGATTTTGCTAAAATTCTACATGATAAATCATTAGTAGAATAAATGAATAATTATTCCTTGATTTTCATTAAAGGTATGCACAATAAACCATTAAATTCTATGATATAAAATTGTTGGTTTAATTTTTCCCCCACCGTCATCGGACTCTCACGCTCTCGAATCTTCTAGTCGTCCTTTATTATTACTCCCAAACAATGATGGCTAAACAACATGGATTATTGATTGATAATTTAAAATTTGAAAAATGAATAATGAAGAGTAGACATAAACACATTTCCGAAGTAGAGGTGTACATCATAACACAAGGTAGAGAAAAACAAGCACACATTATGGTAAACACCATGGAATCTTGATTGATAATTGAATTTTTGAACCAAAATGATTAATAATAAAGAGTAGACATAAACACCTTTCCGAAGTAGAGGTGCACAACATAACACAACATACATAGAAACAAGCACAAGACTTTATAAATGTAGCACACGACTTTTCAAATGCAACACATGTTTTATTGTGAGTTTTTCCAAGTTTTGAAAAACTATTTTCTTTTTGGGAAGGCTTGCTTAAGGGATAAGGAAATAGATTATGGAGTTGTTCATGAGGATTATGTAAATATTCTATTTCGAAAATTGGAAGTTGGAAAATCTTTTTACTCTTTTGGAGATTGAATAAAATTACTCCTTTCATAGATAAAATATTCATTCTTATTCATGAGGATTATGTAAATATCATATTTCGAAAATTGGAAGTTGGAAAATATTTCTACTCTTTGGGAGATTGAATAAAATTACTCTTTTCATAGACCAAATTTCTTCTTCATCCCTAGTCCAATCCGATCCCCATTGATATGCAGGTTTCAAGGAGTGTCAATCAGGCTCAGTATAGGTACAGAGACAACTTTACCACCCAGTATAGTTTAACCTTTATGTTAGGAAAAAAAAGCATGAACAAAACATAAACAAACAATAAATCGAGAACAAAAATCACATAATTTAACACAATGATTTATGTGGAAACCCAATACGGGAAAAAACAATAGGGAAATGATAATCGGTATTCTTATTATTCAAGGAAGAATTGTAGTACCCGACACATGCATACAACATCCTCTCGTCACATACACACTACACTCCACTGTATTTATCTCCACACCTCTATGAGTATGCTTGTTATATATGATCAATTATACAGTTAAACAAACTCGTTACAACCTGGTCCATTAGTTACACAACTTGTTCATTGAAGTTTGCATACTTGCACAATCTAAATTTAGTTGATGTGCATGCAACCACATGGGAAATTGGTTGGCAAGTTTTCAACAATCTCCACCTTGACAACAATTTACCTGATATGAATTAATTCATCACCTTTTCTACAAGCCAAGAGAAGGAAAACACCATCGTAGATTCTCTAACAAAATTGGTTTGGTAAAAATGTCTACAAAATTCACTTTTGTATGGACCTTTTCTAGAGCCACTCCCCCTTCATCAACGACCCATCTTAAAAAATAGTATTTAATAGAAATATGCTTCGTCTTACTGTAATAAGAAGGATTGCTAGTGAAATGAATAACACGTTGACTATCGCATAATACTTTCACCTTGTTCTGAACCCTTCCAAACTCACCCAGTAAATCTCTTAACCAAATTTCATCCTTGCATGCATGTGAAACAACCATATATTCTTCCTGAGTGGTGGATAAAGAAACTACATTTTGAAGCTTTGACATCCAACTAATAGGTCCTTTTTCAAGAGTAAAGACATATCCTAAAGTGGATCCCCTTTTGTCCAAGTCACCTGCAAAATATGAATCTACATAACTACAAAATGAATCATTGGAACTATCATAGGTGATAGAATAACTACTTGTACCTCTAAGATAATGAAGCACCCATTTCACTGTTGCACAATTATCTTTACTTGTATTTTCCATGTATCTAATGACAACACCAACTGTATGTGAAATATATGGTCTAGTGCTCAATGTCACATACATAAAACTTCCAAATTCATTTGCCTATGGTACAAGAGACATGTAATCCTTTTCTTCGTCATTACTAGGACATAAACCTAAAGAAATATTGAAATGGGAAGAAAAAGGGATCTGTACGGGTTTCAAATTATTCATACGAAATTTCATAAGTATTTTCTCCACATACTTCTATTGTGATAACCACATCTTACCATTTCTCTTGTCTCTCTGTATCTCCATGCCCAAGATTTGTTTTGTTTCTCCTAGATCCTTCATATCAAATGCCCTAACCAACTAAGAATTTAACCTATTGATTTCGACCATACTTTTGCTTTCCACAATCATATCGTCAACATATAACACCAAAATAATGAATATGCCATTTTCCAAATTTTTAAAGTAAACACGGTGATCATATTCACTTCTTGTAAAATTTAGGTTCACCATGAAGGAATCAAAATTCTTGTACCATTTCTTGGGAGACTGCCTTAGGCCATACGATGACTTCTTGATTTTGTAAATAAAACTCATTGAGATCCTAAACAAACCCTTATGGTTTTTCCATATATATATCATCATCCAAATCTCCATGTAGAAACATTGTTTTAACATCTAGCTTCTCTAGCTCAAGATCAAGTGAAGAAATTAGTGTCAACACAACACAAACTAAAACAAACTTCACAACTGGTGAAAATATTTCATGAAAATCAATACCTTCCTTTTGATAATACCTTTTTTCTACATGTCTTGCCTTATACCTTTCAACTTTATCATCGACACCCTTTTTCAGTTTGTAGACACACTTGCATCCGACAACCTTCATGTCCTTTGAAAGTTCTACTAGGTTCTATTTTTTATTCCTCTCTAAGATTTCCATTTCTTCTTTCATATATTTTTTCCATTGAGCACTTTCAGATACCTTAATTTATTCCTAATAACAACTAGATTCTCCATCAATAGAAACCAAAGCCACAGATGAAACATAAAGATCATACCTTGTAGGAGGATTCTTGACTAGTGTAGATATCTTTAGAGATGGTTGAGGCATATGCTCAGTTTCCATGATATTTTCTACAAATTCATCTTCTTCTTTTGTAACTTATTCATGCTCTTCCCTTTCTGAAGATGGTTTAGCTTCCAACTAAATTTGTTGAACTTGCGGTACTTGTTCCTGTTTCACTTCAACATCTACCAGTTCTGATTTTAAGAGTGAACATTCATCAAGTATACATATCTTCTTATGATGATTTTTTCGGCAGTAGGATCCCACAACATGTTCCCCTTAACTCCATCACCATAACCAACAAATACATATCTCTTTGATCTAGGATTTAACTTAGAACACTCATCTTTAGAAATAAGATCATAATCATCACAACCAAATATTCTTATATTTGAATAATCGCATGAATGAACTATCCATAAGTCTTCTGGAATCTTACTGTTTATTGTAGTTGATGGTGATGTAACAGCCCCCGTCATTATGACTACATGTGACACAAATACATTTTTTTATTTTATTTTTGGCAGGAAAGAAACAACGATAAAAAGTAATCAACACAACTTGACAATGAACACAATGCATGCAATCAGGAAACAAACAACAATGAACCAACATGCCAGCACATGATGCAACTAGACGAAACATGCGAAAATCAATTAGACAAAAAAAATTACTAAGCTAACTGCCAACATGAGATCGACCCACGCAACCAACATCCATGACACATGAAATAAGAACCTTCAATGCGAGCGAGAATTAGCAATCAAAGAATCAACATTTAGCATGGTGCACAATTACATAAAATACAACTGATCATTAGTGGCCTTTCACCATGTGCAGCCAGATAAAACTAAACAATCAGACAATACCTCAATCAACCTTAAATTTCAGGTGCGCAAGGAAGCTGAAATACACCATCTATCCAGCAATAACAAACTTGAGTCACAATTCTATTTAAATTTCCCGGCAGGCTATTTAATCAATCAATCATCAAAATGAAATTTGAGGCGTGAGAAGTGATATACCTTCTGGGGCCCTTTATTTAATCACACAAACATTAGTCTAGTAAACAATAATTGTGATTATACACTTGGCAGATTCAATAAATAAATGACTAATAAAACTACATCTTCTAGTACATCCATCTATCTTATGAAATCACAAGTTTACCCTCCATTGAAACTTTTCCATTATACGCCATTAATTTCCTACATCAAGTTAATCCTTAGTTTAATCTCCAACATAAAACAATTTAACACAATTAATTCACTAACATAACAACTAAACATTAAGATCACTAACAATAGCAAGTAAATATTATTAGATCACTAACATAAGAAAATAAACCTTATTAAGTAGATAACCATTTGCCATTCATGTCGTCGTTAGCTTAACACGTTGTTCATTAATTACAACCATTATTAATTAATTGACATAGTCCTCCAATTAGAAAGTTTACTGGGCTAAGAAATTTCCATCGATATTAAAGTAACTTGCATCCCCAAGTTATGCAAGATATACATGAAGTTTATCAACCTAGGAATTAACCACAGTTAGATACAAATAATTAATTATAAAAACACACATAAATCAAGCCACCATTTAAAAACCTTAAATGAACATCGTTTGTTATCACCAGTAGGTTAGACAATCCAAGGTTGTGATTCCAATATTACTTTGAAAGAAGGTAAATACATCTTTGTAGTAAAAATCCAAGGATCTCGGTGTATTTATTAAAAACGCAGTGAAAAGAATAAAATCTCTATGTAAAAAGGAAAGGGATATTAAAAATATTCATGCTTTTAAAACAAGAAACTCTGCGAATTTAATTTCCCAAGAGAATAAATCTCAGAGTAAAAAAGACAAGGGATTCGCTATGTAAAAAAGAACGAGGTACCAAGTGTTCTATGGCCCGTTTAACACGTTGTAAGGAATATATATGAAATCGTGGAAGTAAGGATCACACCGCACGGATCTTGGATTCTCATCTACATGAAGAAAACTAAGATAGAACCTGGAAATCACGACAAGGTTAAATCTGCACTTGAGGATGTGCCAGACCAGATCATTCCACTAGATTCTTGTTATATTGAATCCATACTCCCTAGGGTAAGTTTTGGGGAACTACAACAAAATAAAATTGATTTCAAACATACTCCAAAGGAACAGTTCCTTTTAATCAAGAACAACTTAAACGACTATCTACTTAGATCTATTGATTTCACGGTTTATCATACAAATCTGCATTTAGGCGTATCATCCTTTATTATTACAACTAAATGGCGAATGAAAACATTATTCCAAATAATTGGTAATTACTTTGGTGTTTTCAGAAGCAACCAAACCAGAAACTTGGAAAATCTATGGAAGACTCTGGATCTATTAATACGGTAGAAAAAAAATTAAAACTCAATACTACATTATGTCTGTTACTTTTTAACATGTCTACAGTGTCTACCATGCCATTCTTAGTTACAGAGGGTCATATCGTAGATCTTGTGCTACCATATAGTTCTCCCATGCAAATTTTAAAAAGAAACGCAACCATCGCGCTGTAATAAGAAGCACAGTAATAAATCACATGCATCTAGCAGTGATAAAAAAACACATTAATAATGATGCAATACTCCCACAAAAATAAAAATGCATTGGTCACAATATAATTTATTTTTGGGAAGGACGTCGAGGGAAACAAAGACTTTGATTGGAGAAAAGTCCATCTTAACATGCCCAACCATCTTGCAATGGGGGTGTTCCTTGACCATCTTAATCACTACATACATAAAATCTTGTCGAGAGTAATCAAGAGTAATGGGGTCTCAATTCCTTGTAATAAAATAAAATTGTAATTAAAAAGGATATCAAACTTGGCTTAGATCAACCCAGGAATCTTGACAAAGCACAGGAACCTTTAAGGATAGAACACAGAGACCGTTTAGAATAAAATAAGAGAATCAATACGTAGAGAATCAATACAACTCTTAAAATCAAACACAAAGAATCAAAACACAGAGAAACAAATGTTGGTGAACTGGAGAGACCTCCCCAAAATCATTGTGTGGAAGTGCGAGTTTGCAAAGAAAAATCACAATAATCACAGAGGCTAAGGACGGAATAAATGCCCAGGAGAGAATTCCTTGTTGGCAAAGAAATTATCCTACATTTATTATCTATGGTCAGGAAAGTAGGGCAGTTGAATCTAAATCCTTAACACCAGAGTGAAACACAATCAATTCGACTCCTGTTCGACTACTTAGGCATGGACTAATAACTTAGAGGATAAGGAACAAGAGATAAAAACACAATTTATCCTTGTATTATAAACAAATAAAAAAATATGCAAAGAAGTCATTTACATTCATAGTTTCGGTTCTCCATTGGAAATCAATCAAAATTACAGTGAGCATAAGGTTGAGATAAATTTGAATTCTCTGATAAAAAACGTTGGGCTCTTCAAGAGAAATTCGCTGAAAGAAAAATGAAATCTATGGATAGTATTACGCTGAATAAAACACAAAATTTAACACAATAGAAATACCTTAACATAAGGTGCATGGACACAATTTAACTACCCTTCAATCAAATATACACATGCATACGTTAACCCAATGAAAATTCTTCGAAGTCATTTTCCCGCACGTGCTCCGTCCAACTCTTGCTTTCCAACCGATGTGACCTCACCAGTACCTCCCAACCAATGCTAGGGGTACTCTTCTTCCCCTTGATCCCCCTGAGTCGCAAAGGGTCCATGCACACAATACCTAAGAATCCTAGCACCCATATCACCTCGCAAAGATGAGCTACGACTCGTTACCCAAGCTGGGTATCCCAACTCCCACAAGAGAAGTTCATTCAAGATGAAATTTCAGCAGTGTAACATTATGCAAGCCAGATGTGATCCATACTCCTTCTCTTCCATCCTTTTTATAGAGTTTTCAAGTAATTAGTTTCCCAAAAATCTCATTATATTTCTTTTTCATTAATTTAATTAGGAAAAACCTCCCCCGTACACATGTTGTCTAATCCCCTAGTTGCACCAGAAAATCAATTTATTAATTAATTAAATTTTTCTATTTCCTTCACCCACCTAAAAGTGTTCCTAAAAGCGCTCCTCGGTGTCCCATTATTCCCTTTCAGTTCTTAAACGACTTCCACCTTACTTAAATCCTAATTGAGTTCATAAATAGAAAGTTCCAAAGGCTAGATTTCTTACTAAGTTAGACATTCCCCTTTTTCTTTAAGTTTCCCCTTTTTCTTAGGTTTCCCCCTTTTCTTTAAGTTTCCCCTTTTTATAACTAAGTTCAGAATTAGCAGGTTTAGACAAAAACAACCAAATACCCCTTTTATTAATTAAACCATTATTAAAATTTCCACTTTAATTATTAATGCTTGAATTTTCTAATTAGTTATCAAAAGAACCTTTAGTGAATTGAAATTTTATAAGAAGAACCTTAGTGAATCAAAATTTTATAAAAATAACCTTAGTGAATTAAAATTTCCACCTTAATTTGTTTATATGTCTAATTAGTTTTTTTTTGTTCTAAGGTTATACTCAGACCTAGGTTTTCAATTCACTAGGCTTGGTGACAGTTATTAAGGGAAAAACTAGTTATTAAACTTTACTTATCTTGTCATTCATTTTAAGGCCGACCTAAGTTTATTGAATTACCAGTTAAAATTGTAATGTTCCCTTTATGACGCACTATGTGCTGCAAGGGTGTTGCTCACCTCTTTCCATTTTATTTGTGCGACATGCCCTTCAAGACGCACTATGTACTCCAAGGGTGTCACTCACCTCTTGACTAAATTGGTAGACGTAAAACCTCTAAAGTCATTACTCTATTAGGTGATCTTGTGGGAGACTAAGAATCTGTAAGGAATAAGGACCCTAAGCGACTATTACAGTCTGCCCTCATGGAATCGTGGGTATTATTAAACTAGGTAATCGTTAACCTACAGTTTGAGCTACGACACGAATGCTAGTAGGTTGTGGCAGGGCTTCCGCCACACCTCTTCCTCAATGTCTCTGGTTTTTTTGCGTGAACCCTTTACTCCACATATGAATCTGGTTGGAAATCTATTGTCACCCTGCATCCATCAATGAATCATGCCAACAATAACGATCAACATCATAATATCTAATCATATGTACATATTTCACATCAACAACATTTAAACCCAACATTCCACTCCCTGACTTGATCCAGAGTGCAAGGGGTTTCATCGATGCCTCGACATCCTCAATGTCCAGAGTCTTGCACACTCAGGAGAACCCACTCAATAACACATGTCTATGTAAATAAAACAAAATAACATATCATTAAAACCGCAATATCTCATAATCATAATAAAAAATAACAACAGTATAATGACCCAGATCACTTGCACACAAGTGTCCTCAAAGAATAAGGTTTCTTAGGGTGCGAAAGAGAGGGATGTTACATACACCCCCTCTTTTTTTAAACTTCGTCCTAAAGTTTCATAGTATGTAAGTGTTGAATAAAGTGTATCACAATATCATATGTCTAACTTATCAAACAAAAATAGAAATTGTTGATGCATACCATATGCGTCCTCCCAGGTCACCGAGTGTGGACTATAGTTGTCCCATTGGACCTTGACCTGATCTAATGTTTGATGTCGTAATTGTCGAATGCGATGGTATAGGATGCGGATTGTATCCGCCGTAAGAGAAACCTCGTCTGATACCTGCAAGGAAATCATGGCAATAACATAAGTAGGATCACTAACATAATGTCTCAAAATAGATACATGAAAAACATTGTGCATATGCGTCAAAGAATTAAGAAAGGTTAGTCAATAGGCAACATACCCCTTCTCTTCCACAATCACGAAAGGTCCCATGAACCTAGGAGAGATTTTATCACCCTTTCCAAACTTGATCGAAATCTTATGTGGTTTCACCCGCTAGAAGACTTGACTGCCAACTTCGTAACTACGGTCGACATGATGCGCATCGGCATAACTCTTCTGTCTATCCTGCACTTCTTTTATCCCTTGTATTATTGTTATCATTTGATCTTCCATTTCTTGGATCGCTTTTGGTCCCACCAAGACCATATCCTCAAGCCGATCCCAACTCTAAGGCATATGACATGGTCACCGGTAAAGAAACTCGAATAATTTAGAAACTATTGTTATATGTGAATTCTACCAGTGGAAATAATTCTTCCCAATGCTTATGTTGGTCCATCACGTACAGACACAACATATCCTCCAAGATATGGTTTGTTCACTCGGTCTTCCCATATGTCTCCAGGTGATATGTGACACTAAAGTTAAGTTGGGTTCCCAAGGTCTCTTAGAAACTAGTCCAAAATCATCCTGTAAACATCGATCCTCTATCGGATATAATCCTCTTAGGCATGCCATGTAGCCTCACAATATCATTGATGAAATCTCTAGCTATGTCAGGTTCCTGATATGTCATACACAAAGTAATAAAATGAGCACTCTTCATCAGAGTGTCGACTACCACAAAAATCGAGTCGTGTCTCCTTACCATCAGTGGTAGTCCAACAATGAAACCCATCGAAATGACCTCCCATTTCGACTCCGTAATAGAGTTTTGTTGTAGTAATACTATCGGATGTCTATGTTCATCCTTCACCTGCTGACATTCTAGACATCTTGCCACGTAGTTGACTATGTCTTCCTTCATTCATTTCCAGAAGAATAAGGGTTTAAGGTCTACCCTCATCTTCATGACTCCGTAATGATCCATGTACACTACTATATGAGCCTCGTTTAGGATCAAACTTCTCAACTCATTGTTGGGTGGTACATAAATTCGACCTTTAAATCTCAATAATTTTTTGTTTTCCACAATGAATCCCTCAAATTTTGGTACCATCACTGGGTTTTGTCCGATAAAATCCTTCACCTCTTTGTGCCAGTCATCGTTGTGTTGTAAGGTTATAATATTTTCATGTAGATTCGTCTGAAGAGGCATCACCAAAAATATGCAAGGTCTCTGACTCAATGCACCAACCACTCTATTCACTGTTCCCTTTATGTAAGTAATCTCGAAATCATACTCGCTAAGAAATTATGACCAACGTCATTGTCGCATGTTCAAGTTTCTTTGCATAAAGATGTGTTGTAGTCCACAGTGGTCTGTTTTTAGTTTGAATTTTCATCCAATTAGGTAATGTCTCCAAACTCTCAAGGCATATACAATGGCTAACAACAACAAATCGTGTGTCACATAGTTCTCCTCGTGCCTTCTCAACTTTCTCTATATGTAAGCGATCACTCAACCATATTGCGTCAAGACTCTGCCTAAGCCTTCCTTGGATGCGTCAATGCATACCAAAAAGTCCACATCCATATTAGGGACCTTTAGTATTGGTGTTTTCATCAATATCTCCTTAAGATTCTGAAATGCCTCCATGCATTTTTCGGTCCAAATAAACTTCTTTCTCTTTTTCTGCAATTTTTTGATTGGATTTGCTATATTTGAAAAACCCTCAGCAAAATTTTGATAGTATCCCGCTACACCCATGAAGCTATGAACTTCAAGGACATTCGTCAGCATAGGTAGTTCCATAATATCCTCAAACTTTGTTGGATCTACAATGATACCTTCACCGGAGATGGTATTCCCTAAGTAGTGAATCTTCGATTGATAAAAGGAACATTTATACAATTTACCATACATTTTTTTCTCTTGTAGACATTACAGCACCAAGTGCAAGTGATCGTCCTGCTCCTCCATCATCTGAGTGTAAATCAAAATATCATCAATGAATACTTGGATGAACCTGTCCAAGTATTTGTGGAAAACCTTATTCATAAAACTCATAAATACCCCTAGGGTGTTCGTCAGTACAAACGGTAAAACAATAAACTTGTAATGTCCAAACCTCATCTTGAAAGAGGTCTCAGGGATGTCGTCTTCCTTGATTTGTAACTGGTGATACCCTGATCTGAAGTCGATTTTTGAAAACACCGTCGCACCTTTCAACTAATCAAACAGATCATCAATCCTTGGCAATGGATACTAATTCTT
Source organism: Picea engelmannii (assembly GCA_009831015.1). NCBI lineage: Eukaryota > Viridiplantae > Streptophyta > Pinopsida > Pinales > Pinaceae > Picea > Picea engelmannii. Next base: position 405,899 of record ML799470.1, on the reverse strand, counting down.
GATCGTTGCCTTATTCAATTGATGGTATTCAATGTAGAGTCTCCATGACCCATCCTTCTTTTGTATGAAGATAACAGGCGCACCCCACAGTGACACACTTAGACGTATAAGTACTAGGTCTAGTAACTCCTTCAGTTGCATTTTAAACTCTTGTAACTCTGGGGTCGACATCCGATAAGGAATTCTTATTATCCGCTCAGCTCCCAGTTTTAGGTCTATTGTAAAATTCAAATCCCTCTTAGGTGGAAACCTTGGTAACTCCTCTGGGAAGACATCCGCAAATTCTTGTACTACCGAAAGGTTTTCTAGTCCTTAAGCCACACCCTTTTCGTTTAACGCAAGGATTGCATAAAGCTTGCATCCCTTGGGATGATCTTCCATAGTTGTAAGGATGAAATGAACCTCAGGGAGACTCCCTGGTTCCGACCTACAATCACGTGTCTCTGTCCCTGATCATTAACCAAGATCAACCGTTTCGTCTACAGTCGAGTATCTCATCATGTGATTTCGACCAGTCCATACCGATCACGATGTCATAAGACCCTAAGGTTGTGAATTATAGGTTCTACCTATTGAAAAAATCTCCCAGGTTAAGGATACATCTTGTAACCTTCCCACCAACCTTCTGTCTAGCTCCCGAATCCATTTCTACAAAGATAAACTCGTCCTATCGGACTGCCTTCACGTTAATTTTTTTTTTCGTGTTGCACCAGAAATAAAACTATCGGTAGCACCTGGATATATAAAAATTCTTAGGGTCTCATCAGCAATGGGACCTGATGTCTTGAGCACAATCGAATGGTCCTCTACCTAGTGGTTATTCACCGAACCTGATGGGATTTTCCCAAATATCCCTCGGTAGTAGGTCCGGCTGATCCAGATTCTTTGGTCCTCTCCACTGGGAAGTCATGTTGGTAATGTGGCTCCCCACAGGTCCAAAAACCTTTATTCGGATCAGTGCTTATGGTACCCGAAGTAGAAGACAATGACCCACCAGCCTGTAACCCTGGTCTATTCTGTTGAACAAACCTAAATTGTTGCTCTTGCAGTCGACGTTGTTATTGGTGTTGTGGTCCTTGATAAGGAGTCTGTTGTTGAAGCTTTGGTCATTGAGGTGTAGTGAAATTGGATCCTCTCTATAAGCCATGATATCCTTGTGAACATCTAACTCGTGTCTGATGTTGTTGCGCACCGGATGACACCTACCCCGTTGGTCTTGTTGGATTCCTGCTTTGACCCTTGTTGACAAGCTCCTCCTCTATTATGAGGGCCTTCTAAACAACATCATGCAAGGTTTGAGGCATCAAAATCCTAAGATTTGCAAGAATTCTGACATTATGGATAAACATGAACCTTTTGACCTTAAGTTTCTCAGTATTTAGGTGCAGATCATACTGGAACAACATAAAATGAGCCTCGTACCTAGGCACCATACAATCGCCCTGTCGCAATGCATTAAACGTGTTGAGATGACACTTAATGAATTACTCAGATAAAAACCTCTCCTGAAACTATTCCTCGAACAGTTCCCATGACACGTCTTCTATTTCCATGTTCAATTGAGGTAGGAGCATCTTCCATCATAGAAGAGAACTCCCCTTCAGTTGAAAGACCACCCAATGGAACTTCACGATGGAGGTCAAAATTACAAAGCATGAAGCACATCACCTTTCTCTCCATCCATGCCTCAATGGCTAAGCCATCTGCAACACTCATGGACTTGAGAACTTATCCCTCTCGAGTTCTCGGTGAATGCTAACGGTACTGGTTGGGGCACATTGTGGACCCTCAGGGGTACAGATTCCCTAGCCTCATCTCAATATAAATGGTGAATCAAGGCCTCTAACATTCCCTAGAAGGACCTTTTCAAATCATCAACATCCCTTACAACTATTGAATCCATCCCAAGGACTTGTTCTTCTCCTTGGGGTTAGACTCCGAGGGCGCGGACACTTCTTGAGGTTTCACAGCTACTTGCACCACACAACATTGTGAACCTCTGTGTCATCCTCTAATCGAGATCACCCCATGGACACGTTAAAGTTTTAATTAGCACTAGGTTATTACTCAATGGTTTACTGTAGTGGAAAGCATGGCAATCCACAGTCGCAGGGTTGAACTCTCTTTGATACCATATGTAATGACCCCATTCATTATGATTACATGTGACAAAAAGGAATTCTTTTTTATTTTTTATTTGGCAGGAAAGAAACAACGAAAACAAGTAATCAACACAACTTGACGACAAACACAATGCACGCAATCAGGAAATAGAAAACAATGACCCAACATACTAGAACATCATGCAACTGGACGAAACATGCGATAATCAATTAGACAAAACAACTAATCTAACTACCAACATCAGATCAACCCATGCAACCAACATCCACGACACATGTAACACAAACCTTCAATGTGAGCGAGAATTAGCAATCAAAGAATCAACATCTAGCATGATGCACAATTACATAAACTACAGCTGATCATTAGTGGCCTTTCACAATGCGTAGCTAGGTAAAACTAAATAATCAGACAATACCTCAATCAACCTTAAATTTCAGGTGCGCAAGGAAGCTGACACACATAATCTATCTAGCAATAACAAACTCAAGTCGCAATTCTATTTAAATTTCCAGGGACACTATCTAATCAATCAATCATTAAAATGAAAACCGAGGCATGAGAAGTGATATACCTTTTGGGGCCCTTTATTTAATCATGCAAACATCAGGCCAATAAACAATAACTACGATTATACACTTGGCAGATTCAATAAATAAATGACTAATAAAACTACCTCTTGTAGTACATCCATCTATCTTCTGAAATCACGAGTTTACCCTCAATTAAAACTTTTCCATTATACACCATTAATTTCCTACATCAAGTTAATCCTTAGTTTAATCGCTAACATAAAAAAATTTAACACAATTAAATCAGTAACATAACAATTAAACATTAAGATCATGAACAATAGAAAGTAAATATTATTAGATAACTAACATAAGCAAATAAACCTTATTAAGAAGATAACCATTTTCCTTTCATGTCGTCATTAGCTTAACACGTTGTTCATCAATTACAACCATTGTTAATTAATTGACACGGTCCTCCAACTAGAAACTTTACTCGGCTACGCAATTTCCATCGATATTAAAGTAAATTACATCCCCAAATTATGGAAGATATACATGAAGTTTATAAACCTAGGAATTAACCAGAATTAGATACAAATAATTAATTATAAAAATGCACATAAATCAAGGCACCATTTAAAAACCTTAAATGGAAATCATTTTCTATCGCCAATAGGTTAGACAAGCCAAGGTTGTGATTCCAAGACTACTTTTATAGAAGGTAAATATATCTCTGCAGTAAAATGCCAAGTATCTCAGTGTATTTATTAAAATCTCGGTGAAAATAATAAAATCTTTGTGTAAAAAGGAAATGGATATTAAAGATCTTCGCGCTTTTAAAACAAGAAACTCTGAGAATTTAATTTCCCAAGACAATAAATCTCGGAGTAAAAGAGGAAAGGGATTCTCTGCGTAAAAAAAATCGAGGTACCAAGCATTGTATGGCCCGTTTAACACGCTTTAAGGAATATCCATGAAATCGTGGAAGTAAGGATCACACAGCACAAATCTTGGATTCTCTTCTATAGGAAGAAAACTGAGATAGCACCTAGAAACCATGACTAGGTTAAATCTGCACCAGACCGGATCATTCAACTAGATTCATGTTATATTGAATTTGGACTCCCTACGGTAAATTTTGGGGCACTACAACAAAATAAAATTGATTTCAAACATACTCCAAAGGAACAATTCCTTTTAATCAAGAATAACTTAAACCACTATCCACTGACATCTGTTGATTTCAGGGTTTACTGTATAACTTTGCAGGTAGGCCCATCATTCTTTATTATTATGACTGAAGGGAGAACAAAAGCATTCTTCTAAATAATTGTTAATTAATTTGGAGTTTTTGGAAGCACCCAAACTAGAAACCTGGACAAGCTATGGAAGATTTTGGGTCTATTAAGACGGTAGAAAAAAAATTAAAACTCGGTACTACACTATGTCCGCTACTTTTTAACATGTCTACAGTGTCTACCATGCCATTCTTAGTTACAAAGGGTCATATTGTAGATCTTGTGTTTCCATATAGTTCTCCCATGTAGTTTTTAAAAAGAAACGCAATCATCACGTCATAACAAGAACAGTAATAAATCGCAGTCATCCAATGGTAATAAAAAAACACAATAATAACAACACCGTACTATTGAAAAAATAAAAATGAAGTGGTCACAACAGAATTGATTTTGGGGAAGTACTCTGAGGGAAATAGAGACTTTAATTGGAGGAAATTACATCTTAACATGCCCAACCATCTTGCAATGAGGGCGTTCCTTGACCAGCATAATCACTACATACATAAAATCTTGTTGAGAGTAATTGAGAGTAATGAGGTCTCGGTTCCTTGTAATAAAATACAATTGTAATTAAAAGGGATATCAAACTTGGCTTAGATCAACCCGGGAATCTCGACAAAGCATGGGAACCTTTAAGGATAGAACACAGAGACCATTTAGAATAAAAACAAAGAATCAATATGCAGAGAATCAATACAACTCTGAAAATCAAACGCAAAAAATGAAACAAAGAGAAACAAACGTTGGTGAACTAGAGAGACCTCCCTAAAATCATTGTGTGGAAGCTCGATTTCACAGATAAAAATCACAATAATCGCAGAGGTTAAGGAGGGAATAAATGCCCAGGAGAGAATTCATTATTGGGTAGAGAAATGATCCTACAATTATTATCCATGCACAGGAAAGCAGGGCATTTGAATCTAAATCCTTAACACCAAAATGAAAGACAGTTGATTCGGCTCCTAGCTGACTGCTCAGGCACAAACCAATAACTTAAAGGATAAGGAACAAGAGATAAAAACACAATTTCTCCTTGTATTAAAGACAAATAAAAAAAACGTAGAGAAGTCATTTACATGAAGAGTTTGGGTTCGCCATTGTAAATCAATCAAAATTACAGTGAGCATAAGGATGAGATAAATTTGAATTTTGTAATAAAAAATGTTGGGCTCTTCAAGACAAATTCGCTAAAAGAAAAATGAAATCTCTGGATAGTATTATGTTGAATAAAACACAAACTTTAACACAATAGAAGTACGTTAACAAAAGGTGTAGGAACATAATTTAACTACCCTTCAATCAAATATGCACATGCATACCTTAGCCCAATGTGAATGCTCGGAGTCGTTGTCCCACATGTGCTTCGTCTAGCTCTCACTTGCTAACTGATGTAACCTCACTCGTACCTCCCAGCCAACGCTAGGGTTACTCTTCCTCCCCTTAGGCCCCCAAGCTGCAAAGGGGCCACACACACTATATGATATAATGCTAGCACACAACTCTCCTCGCAAGGACGAGATACCACTCGTTACCCGAGCTGGGTATCCCAACTCCCACAAGAGAAGTCCAGTCAAGATGAAATTTCAGCAGTGTAACGTTACGCAAGCCAGATTTGATCCATACTCCTCCTGTGCCATTCTTTTTATAGAGTTTTCAAGTAATTAGTTTTCCAAAATTCTCATTAGATTCCTTTTTCATTAATTTGATTAGGAAAAACCTCCCCCATACACATGTCGCCCGATCCCCTAGTTGCACAAGAAAATCAATTTATTAATTAATTTATTTTGTCTATTTCCCTCACCCACCTAAAAGAGTTCCTAAAAACACTCCTCGGTGTCCCATTATTCCCTTACAATTCTTAAATGACTTACGGCTTACTTAACTCCTAGTTGAGTTCATAAATAGAAAGTTCCAAAGGCTAGATTCCTTACTAAGTTAGACATTCCCCTTTTTCTTTAAGTTTCCCCTTTTTCTTAGGTTTTCCCCTTTTCTTTAAGTTTCAATAACTAAGTTCGGAATTAGCAAGTTTAGACAAAAACAACCAAATACCCCTTTCATTAATTAAACCTTTATTAAAATTTCCACTTTAATTATTAATGCTTGAATTTTCTAATTAATTATAAAAAGAACCTTTAGTGAATTGAAATTTTATAAGAAGAACCTTAGTGAATCGAAATTTTATAAAAATAACCTTAGTGAATTAAAATTTCCATCTTAATCCGGTTATATGTCTAATTAGTTTTTTTTTTCTAAGCTTCTACTCAGACCTAGGTTTTCAATTCACTAGGATTGGAGACAGTTATTAAGGGAAAAAATAGTTATTAAACTTTACTTATCACATCATTCATTTTAAGGCCGACTAGGTCCTAAGGATGCATAGTTTTCTAGGCCCTAGGTTTATTTACTTACTAGTTAAAATCACGACATGCCCTTCAGGACGCATTACGTAATCCAAGGGTGCCACTCGTATCTTTCCGTTTTATTTGGGCGATGTGCCCTTCAAGGTGCACTACGTGCTCCAAGGGTACCACTCGCCTCCTGACTGAATTGGTAGACATCAAACCCCTGGAGTCAATACTCCATCAGGTGATCTTGTGGGAGACTAAGGGTCTCTAAGGAATAAGGACCCTGACTTATTGTACTCCCCTTTGAATCATTGTGAGCTACTATTACAGTCTTCCCTCATGACATCAGGGGTCTTTTCGAACTAGGTAATCATTAACCTACAATTCGAGCCATGGTGGGTGTGCTAGTAGGTTGTGGTAGGGGTGTTGCCATACCTCTTCCTTAATGTATCTGGTTGTCATGTGTGACCCCTTTAATCCACATGTGAGTCTGGTCAGCAAGCTATCTTCATCCTACATCCATCAACGAATCATGTTAGCAATAAAAATCAACATCATAATATCTAATCATATGTACATATGTCACATCAACAACATTTAAACCCAATAGACCACTCACTCACTCGATCCAGATTCGAAGGGGTTTCATCGATGCCTCAGCATCCTCAACATCCAGAGTCCTTCACACTCAGGAGAACCCAGTCAATATCACCTGTCTGTGTAAATACAACAAAACAACATATCATCAAACCATAATCAATACAACCAATAGTATAATGACCCAGATCACTTGCATGCAAGTGTCCTCAATGAATAAGTTTGCTCAGGGTGCGCAAGAGTGGGATGTTACATGTGATCGATTTATCAAATAACATGTTGTAAGAACTATTGATGCCCACAATTCCTTCTGCAACTTTGCGTTACTAATAATGTTGCTTGCTCTCTCTAGAAGAGCCTTATTCATGTGTTCAACAACCCCATTTTGCTTAGGAGTATCAACCATGGTCTTATTTCTTTTGATCCCAACTTCCTTGCAACAGTTTTCAAATTCCATAGATGTGAAGTCACCTCCATTATTTATTCTTAAACACTTGATTGACCTATCATTTCTCTTTTCAACCAAAGCTCTGAATTTCTTAAAAGTATTAAATACATCAACTTTTCTTTTAAGTAAATATACCCAAACCTTTCTCAAGTAATCATCTATAAATGTAACAAAATATGAGGATCCTCCAAAATAAACAATAGGGGATGGTCCCAAAACATATGAATGAATGTATATAAGGATACCTTTTGTTATATATCTTCTTGTTTTAAAATTTTGTCTACATTGTTTTCCAAAAACACAATACTTGCAGAAATTCAAATTTAGAAACTTTAAACTTGGAAGTGACTTATGATCAACCAATACCTTAAGACTTTTTTTGTTCATATTACCTAAACGATGATTCCATACATGAACATAGTCACTTTCACCTTCATATGCTACCACTGCTTCATTTATTTATGTCCTTCCTTCAAGACGATAAAGGTTCCAAATCCTCTTTTCCTTCATTACTACTAAGATGCCTTTGGACACCTTCAATACTCCACCTTGAGATGTACACCTGTAAAAAGTTGAATATAGAAATCCCAAAGATATAAAGTTATTTCTAAGTTTAGGTACATGCCTTACATTTGTTAATGTTCTTACTGATCTATCATGCATTTTGATATGGACGCTACCAACTCCAACAATTTTACAAGAAAAATAATTTTCCATAAAAAAAACACCATCATGAATATATTTGTAAGTTGAGAACCAATATCTATGAAGAAACATGTGGATGGATGCACCAGAATCTAAACACCAATGTTGATTTTGATGTGAAACATCACAAGTGGACAATACCTAATCAAACATACCTAAACCAAAACCTGAACTTGTTTAAGCTAAATTAGCTTCCTTTTCTTCTTTTTTGGAGTCATGTTTGAATGCATTCTATCTTTTCCAAAAATCCTTCCTAAGATGCCCATATTTTCCACAAAGACAACATTTCTACTTACTCTTCTTTCCTTTTGACTTAGACCTTGATGTACCCCTCTAATCTTTCCCTCTTTCTGTAGATCGACCTATGACCACCATTGCTTCTATTGTTGAGGTTTCTTTATTGGATCTTCTCCTCATTTCCTTAGACAATAAAGCTCCCACATAGATGTGACTAGATGATCCCAAGTCTGAGGCAACAAACACATTAGCATAAATGATTTGTCCCCATCTACATACTTTACTTCCATACTAGATAATTCACAAATCAGAGTATTGGAAAAATTTAAGTGATCAACAATTTTTTTACCTTCTTGCATCTATAAATTGTACAATTGACTCTTCAAGAAGATTATGTTTGTCAAAGAATTTTTCATATACAGAATCTCCAGTCTGTTTCAGAAAATTGTCGTTGTCTCCTCTCCAACGATTTTAAGAAAAACTTCATCTATTAGACACAAACGAATGGTATTGAGGGCTCCTCCATCCATATCTTTCGAATCCTCATCTATCATGCTTATCAGTTTCTTTAAATTTCCCTCCAAATCCTTTTGCAATCCTTGTTGAACAAGTATATCATGCATCTTGAGATTCCATAGCTCAAAGTTATTCTTTTCATTGAATTTATCCACCTCAAACTTATAAATCTTCATCTTCACCATTAGCCCAAAACACCGCCCAAACTACAACTTATAAATCCAAGCTCTTTAGAATATGTGGAGAAACCAATATTAAAGTTGAAATTTGACCCTATCAATTAAAAAGTTTAAAACCAAAATATATATAATATATTTATATAAACCTTAAAACGTTTAACTTAAAATACACGTCCACCCCACTTTTAAAAGTGATCATTTAATAAAATAAAAAAATTTCTTTCAAAATATTTTTTGCATAATATATGAAAAAATTCCCCTATGCCTTTACCTTGTGTTATGTGCATAATAAAACCAAGAAAGGTCCACTCTCATACCACTCTCGAGATTTGTGCATATACCTTATGTTCAACATTATTCCACACTGATCATTCCATGGGTATCACTCCACAAGTTATTGTTGTTATCACACCTTCTGCACACAATAAGGATCAATGAATATTTCTCATCTTCCAACATAGAACACTCAGATCACCCAAATTATCTCTGCATATACCAAGGTCAATGTTCCTCCTCATAGGTGTCGAAAGTGTTAGGGAAATGAATAATTCCTCTACAATGGACTTGAATCTCTTCCTCACACATCAAATCTCATCCAACTCGGCTCACATACTTTGATATCACATGTTAGGAAGAAAAAGCATAAACAAGCAATAAACTGAGAACTACAATCACACAATTTAACATAGTGATTTACGTCGAAATCCAATATGGGAACCACCGAGCAATGATAATAAATATTCTTATTATTCAAGGGAGAATTACAATACCCAACGCATGCATACAACCATACTCTCCTCACATACACACTACACTCCATTGTATTTCTCTCCACACCTCTATAGGTATGTTTGTTATATAGTATCAATTATAGGGTTAAAGAAACTCGTTACAACCTAATCCATCATTTACACAACATGTTCACTGAAGTGTGCATGAAACACAATCTAAATTTAGTTGATGTACATGCAACCACATGGGAAATTAGTTGTCACATTTTCAACACTTTATACAAAAAGGATATGTTTTTTTAGCAATAACATAGTGCATGGTCATAATTCTTGGTGGCCATGAGAATCCAACTCTCCTAAGTATGTATTCCTTACTATGCACATCACATGTCCTTTTTGTCTAGAGGAAAGAGAGTGAGTGTCCATGCACACATTTAACTAGTTGACTTTTCATAGGTTAAATAAATCTGGTAGCCATTTATATTTACGAGCAACATGGATAAAAAAAAAAAAAAATTGTGTATTTACTTAAGAAAAATAGTTTTAGTGTCATTCATGCAGTATATTTACGAGGAACATCCTTCAATATAATTCATTTTGTTGTTTTTCTTATATCACCTTTCACATGTCTTCCTCTCTAAGTCGACTTATGGAGCTACAACACTCAGTATCTGTGATATTTAGGTTTTTTTATTTTGTTTATTATATAAAAAAATAATCATAAAGAAAGGTTAATTCTATGAAAAAATCCACTTTTATGTAAGGGGTTGTGTAGTATTTCGCAAGAAAATAACAAGTATATTCAATATCCAATTTATAGGTGAATTTGATAATTGATGGTTTATTTTTGAGTAAAATATCTTAAATTTGTTAGAAATAAATGAAGAAGCGTAATTGTTTGAGATTTTATAGTTGGTAGATAATTGATACAATGTGACAATAAGAATACTTAGATAGTTATGTGTCCAATTCAGATCCAATTTTTAAGATATCTATTGATCTCTAGAAATCCTACATATACTCATGTGTATTAGATAACAAACTCATTCTACATAGAGTTCCATTTGGTGTGTGTTTAATTTCTATTTATTTTCTATGTGCTTAATTTATATTTCGGTATCATAGCTTGGAATGAGAGGCTCTAAGGAAGAGGTTCCCTATGATAAGATTGCAGAATAGTAGTGAGAGTGATAGAGGCTACCATGGAATTATAGATACATTCGTTAGTGTAAGGAGTTACATGTCATCTAGAGGGTTCACCACTATTCCAGGGCTCCAAAAACAATACATGATGAATTTATATGCATTGAGACATTTTATACATTTAATGTGTTGAATTGTGTGTTTATAACAACATTGTGAAAATTGTTGTGTGTTAATAAATTGACATTATAGATAAATTCATCTTATTTATTTTTATATTTAGCCATGCTAGAGGAAATGAAACATATCTAAATGAATAAAATAAGTTAGGTGGATTTAATTATATAAAATGGAGGTTAAGATGCAGACTTTATTGGAAGGATGCAATGCATGGGTAATTGTGGGTGAAATTGAAGCTAAATCAATTGCTCCTTTACCCTCCGTCTAAGGTTGGGAGAAAAGAGAAACCAAGACAAAGTTTATCTTGAGAATGTATGAGAAATAAATTATTATTCCCCATATAAGAGAATGAAAGACATCAAGTGCGACATTTGAGGCATCCAAATGTTTCTATAAAACAATAAATACAAATAAAGTCATATTTATTTTCGAAGAGGAAGTTTCTTCCAATTAAAATGGAAGAAATTGAAAGCATTACTAATTATCTATCTAGATTTAAATATTTAAAAGATATGTTAGGAAAAATTGGTGAATAAGTATCAAGTAGTGATATTCTTGTTGTAAACATTGAACGTTATGTTTCATGAATATGATGTATTTATTACCAGTATTGCAGAAAGAGAGAAATAACATACATTTGATGACTTGGAAGGGATCCTTATCTAAGAAGAAGAAAGGAGGGAGAGTTTCAACAATAGATTCCAAAATTCAGATTAATCTTTGATGGATAATGGTGGGAAGCCATACAAAGAAAATCCATGATTAAATAAAAAAGAAGACAAAGTTGACATGAAACTATGTCAAGGTGGGATTACATCAAAGAAAAATAGTAATATTGAGAATAATGGTGCATGTTTAACTATTCTTGTGAGTTTGGACACTATGCTTATGACTATATAAAAAAGAAGTTTAATGAATCCAAATATAGAAGACAAGAAGACAAATTTGTTGATAGAGAAGGATAGGTAAGTGAAGACATAAAAAATCTAAATTTATTTATTTCAAAATCATAAACATATGATTGTAATGTATGGTTCATAGATTCAATAGAATCTATTCATATGACTTGTAATAGATATTGGTTTAAAACCTATCATGAAGAAGCCAATGGTTATAAAATCTATCTAGGTGATGAGAGATTTCATTAAATAAAAAGGATATGGAATATATCTATGAATTTTCCAAATGATCTTGTGAAACAAACAAAACATGTAATGAATGAAAAAATCTAATCTCAATTTTAGAAATCAAATATGAAGGTTTGAAAGTTGAATTTGTGAAGTCATGTTGTCAAGCAAAGGATATGGAAGATCATTACAAATCCATAGTAGAAGGAATCAGAGTTGGAGATACAAACTTAGTGTTACTATTGAGTTTCATCAATTTTTATTGTCTAGAAATGTGTCTAAAAATAACTATGACACTTAAGATATGGACATTTAAATATCAAAAATATAGTTTTATTTCAAAGAAAAGAGAGGGTGAAATATCTTCTAATTTTTAAGAATGAGCATGTTGAATTTGATGGTTGTGCGCTAGGAAAACAACATAGGAATGAGTTTCCAATGAGGACAAAGAAATGGAAAATACATTTTCTTGAATTAGTGCATGAAAATGCTTGTCATTCGATGCAAATTAAATCACTTGTGGGATCTTATTATTTCCTTATATTCATTGATGATAGAACGAGATTCACATGGGTCTATCTCTTGAGAAATAAAAGTGATGTTTTTGAATACTTCACATTAATATGGGTACTGCACATTTATTTTACAGGGAAATATTAAACATCATGGCTCTAAAGTGTTCTATAAGATATAGAGCATCATGTAAAACTGTAGCTTTTTATGCTAAATTTTTTCTATATGATACATAGGATCCCGTTGAAATATTTTTTTTTTGTCTCGATGGTTGTATCTGTTGTAGAAATGGTTGGAGAAGGCTTTTGTGTTGCTGATATTAATAACTGGATTGTCGATGTTGGTCTTAACCCTTGAATGTTTTCCATTAATTGTAAAAATGGCCCTATAGGTTGATCCTGTAAAATCCTGTAGGATGATCCTGTAGAAATATGTAGGATAACCTTATAGGTCACTTTTAGTAGAAAAAAATGTAAAATGTAATGTGTTGTGTATCGAAAGTGGTGTTGATGGACGTGAAATAGAGAAAGCAAGGTTAATTGAATGGAAATGATGGAAAATGTTATGTATGGATGATCAAAGAAAACTGAAAATGATTACTATCCTCATTGATTTGTTGTTGACTATCTGTTGATTTCACTCTCATGCAGAAGGATGCAACAAATGAAGTGTTGGGTACTTGCAAAACAAAACATTAGTAAAAAAAATTATACTCTTTGTTTTTTCTCTTTTTTTCTTCTTCTTTTATTCCACATATATGAGACTACCTCCACTAGAGGTTTTCAGCCATAGATTTGTACCCATAGATATGTACTATATGCCTCAAAGAGGTTTTTATCTAGGAACTTCATTTTCTTTTTCTTATCTCTCATTATTTGGATGGATTGAGAGAATATTTGTTGTCAATCACATCCATATTATGTGTCTTTACTATTTCTATGAATTATTCTCTTGTCAGTGGCTTGTTGTAAACTTTTAGCATGAATCCATTTACTAACAAAGGAATTATTTCTTCATCAATAGTTATGATCTAGAATGAACCATTATCATAACATTTTTCAATGGTGTAAGTCCCTAACCATACGGTCATCAGTTTCCCCTTAAATTCTTTGAATATGGAATCATATAAGAGGGTCGAATCTCCTTCTTTTAACTTATTATGCTTAATTTTCTTGTTATGCCAATATTTTCTCTATTGTAGCATTTTAAATTCATCTAACTCATTTAATTGGCTCAATTTTTCTCTTTGTGTTGATTGTAAATCCATGTTAATTTAGTTGTTTTCCTTAATGTATGGTACTCAAATTAAATAGGGAGCATGGATTTATTACCATAGATTAACTCTAAGGGTGTGAACCCAATCATGTGATGTTGTATGCCCATGCTACTTATCTGAGTTTATTTGACTAGTTTTTATTTTTCATGCTGATTGTTTTGGTGAGGATGTTCTCCAGTTCTCGCTTGGTGACTTCAACCTGCCCATTTTCTTGTCTATGATAGGTTTTAGACTTCCTATGATGTATTTTGTGTTCCTTCATGATTTCTTCAATAATTCTAGATGTAAATTGAGGTCCTTGGTATGTGACTATTTATATTGGATAAACAAACCTTGAGAATATGCATTCTTGGAGGAATGAAACTACATTTTGTTCTATGGAATCCTTCATAGCTTTTACTTCATCCCATTTAGTGAGATAATAAATGCATACTTATGCAGAACCACTTCTCTCCTAAGGGCTATGCGACCACCCAGTTAGGATCTTCAATTCTAGAGTCGAACAACTCTTTAAAACCTTGTTGGTCTCATTTTGTATTAAACACAGGTCCTCTCATCTCCCTATACAGGCTTCACAATACCCGCGGCCTTCCCTTTTACATTCTGTGAAATCTCAGAGTTGGCGTTAGCGCCTTTTCTTTCGGACCCTCCTCAGATGTGATCTTGGGTGATGACCTCACACCTACACATGATTGTGGGTGCACTCAAGAGTGGTTTGAGATCAAACCTATTTTTGCCACACAATTCAACCTGATCCTCCACGCGTCTTTTCTCTAAAAGTGTGGTCTCGATTGCGGCTCACCCTCAATATCGTAAAGATCGAATACTTTATATCCCCACAACGCTAGATTATTATCGATCTCACGATCTTGATGGTGTTGACTGAATTGATTGTTTAGATCGAACCTTTCCCAATCCATGGACCATGTATGCCCCTCCTAAATAAACAGATGTGATCTATTCGTGATTCCGGACTTAGGGGTTTTGAAATATCAAACCCTGCTTTCTTTCGCACTTCAATCAATGGTCCTGCTTCCACTTCGGGTGTTTGATGTTTCAACTCAGATCAACGGTCATGTGACCCTCTTCTTGATCAATGGTTGAGATCTCCTCCAGTCTTCGAACTTCGGAGATTTCAAATCTCAAACTTCACCCTTTCTCGAATGAATTTTATCCGAAGGTTATAATCCACTAACGTGTGTCCTCCTCGGATCAATGGTTGCGATCTCTTCATGTCTCCGGACTTCAAAATTCTCAACTCTCAAGTTTTTTCTTTCCTCGAAGTATGCACAATACTGCCACATGTCCACTTGATCTGACAATTGAGGATTTTTTCAGGTCTTTACCCGGAGTCCACAGATTTTGTCCACGTCTCCCTTAGATCTGATGGCTATGAATTACTTCGGGTCTATACCTAGAGCTAATAGATATACAACACGTCTCCCTTGATCTGATGGTCAAGAATTTATTCGAGTGTTTACCTAGAACTCATAGATATATGCCATGTCTCCCCTCATCTCCGATGACTTAGATTCACTTCGGTTGATCCGATGACTGGAATTTACTTCTGATGATCTAACGTCTCAGATTTGCTTCAGCTTATCGAACGGTTGAGATTTACTTTGGATTTCTATCTCTTCGGGATTAGGAAATCTCACATCTCAAACTTGACTCCTCCTAAACTCATGGTATCTAACGACTCAGATTCACCTTAGTGATCCAATGCTTGAGGTTTACTTTGGATGATTTGATTCCTCAGATCTACTTCGATTGATTGAACAATTTAGGTTGGCTTTGGGTTTCTGGCTCTTCGGGATTCAAAAATCACAGTACTCAAACCTTGGTGATTTCTCTCTCCTGAGTGTGAGAAGTGCTAAGGATCGTGCACCTTTCTCCAATCAAATGGTTGTTGATCTCTTGCACTATGATCCAATGACCATCGTCGCTCCTCCTCTGGAGCTTATGATCTCTTCTAACTTAGAATATTTTCTAAGTCTTCAAAGGCCTCTACCTTTGAACCTCCTATGATTCCATCTCTTGAACCTCAACTACACTTCTAGGAAGTGCTATCCCTCCTGAGCTTGGCCTTCATGAAGGTTTCGACTTCTCGCGCACTCGTTGCATTTCAGGGATTTTTGATAACTCATATTTGAAGGATTTCTTGAAAAGAAATTATTCTCACCCTCCTAGAATTCTCCTTTTTCCCGATGCACACCTTGCAACCTATTCCTACGCAAGGTTTGAGTTCTTCCAGACGACTGTGCACACCTTGCAGCAGTCACTTTGCACTCCTTGCAAAGGGGAAGTTTCATGTTATCTCTTCTGAGCTTCAAAACTGAAATAGATCCTGTCAATTCACTCCTTGCATTCTATGTGCACACCTCACACCGATTTGACATAAGACAAACAAAAAATTATAATAACAATCACAATTCCATCTACTCGTAACGAAATTCATTCATTCATGAAAACACAATAACAAGGAATTGCAAACAATGTCCACACCATGCATTGGGTCAATTTTCCTTTGTTATATTCATTCAAAAGTAAAAATGGCTACAATTATAATCAAAACAACAACTAAAACTCATAAATATCCTACTAACTTGAAACAACCTCATTTGGGCATACACAATCTCTATTTTTGTCCGAGGGTCCTTAGGTCCTCTCGACTCCCTGCGTAGGCTTCACGATACCCACGACCTTCCCTTTCGCGTTTTGTAAAATCTCAGAGTTGGCATTAGCGACTTTTCTCTCAGCCCCTCCTTAGATGTGACCTTGGGTGATGACCTCACTCCTAGACGTGATTGCGGGCACACTCAAGAGTGGTTTGGGGTCAAACCACTTTTCACCCCACAATTCATCCTAAGCCTCCATGTGTCTTTTCTCTAAAACCATGGTCTCAGTTTCCGCCGACTCTCAATCTCATAAATATTGAGCACTTTCTATCCCCGCAATGCGATATGACCATCGATCTCATTATCTTGAAGGTATTGAATGAATTGATGGTTCAGATTGGCCCTTTCCCAATCCATGGACCAGGTTTACCCCTCCTAAATCAATGGATGTGATCTATTCCCAATTCTAGACTTCAGGGTTTTGAAATCTCAAACCCTGCTTTCTTTTGTACTTCTATCTTTTGAAGATGACAATCTGCAGACACCTATCCTACTCAGTCAAAGGTCCTACTTCGACTTTGGGTGTTTGACCTTTAAAATCAGATCAATGGTCTTATGACCCTCTTCTCGATCAACAATCAAGATCTCCTACGGTCTTTGGACTTTGTAGATTTTAAATCTGAAACTTCACCCTTTCTCCAATGACTTTTATCCGAAGATTATAATCCACTGACTTGTTTCCTCCTCGGATCAATGGTCGTGATCCCTTCGCATCTTCGGACTTCATAATTCTCAACTCTCAAATTTTATCTCTCCTCGAAGTATGCGGAATCTTGTCGTGTTTCCACTTGATTTGATGATCGAGGATTTCTTTGGGTCTTTACCTAGAGTCCGCATATTTTCTCCATGTCTCCCCTTAGATATGATGGCTATGAATTACTTTGATTATATACCCGGAGCTCACAAATCTACACCATGTTTCCCTTGATCTGATGGTCAAGAATTTCTTCGAGTGTTTACTTGGAACTCACACAAATATGCCATGTCTCCCTTGATCTCCGACGGATCAGATTCACTTTGGGTGATCAGACACCTGAAATTTACTTCGGACGATCTGACGGCTCAGATCTGCTTTAGCTGATCGATCGGTTGAGATTTACTTCATATTTCCAGATCTTCATGCTTCGAAAATCTCAAGTCTCAAACTTGACTCCTTCTGAACTCATGGTATCTGATGACTCAGATTCACCTTGGTGATCCAACGCTGGAATTTTACTTTGGATGATATGATGGCTCAGATCTTCTTTGGTTGATCGAATGATTTAGGTTGACTTCAGATTTCTGACTCTTCGGGCTTCGAAAATCTCAATTCTCAAACCTTGGTGAGTTCTCTCTCCTGAGTGTGTGAAGCGCTAAGGCTCATGCACCTTTCTTTGATCAGACGGTTGTTGATCTCTTGCACTGTGATCCAATGACCATCGTCGCTCCTCCTCCTAAGCTTATGATCTCTTCTAACATAAAATATTTTCTAAGTCTTTAAAGGCCTCTACCTTTGAACCTCCTTCGAGTCCATATCTCAATCCTTGACTACACTTCTGAGAAGTTCTATCCCTCCTTATCTTGGCCTTCATGAAGGTTTTGACTTCCCGTGCACTCCTTGTGTTTCAGGGATTTTTGATATCTCAGACACGAAGGATTTCTTGAAAATAAATTCTTCTCACCCTCCTGGCATTATCCTTTTTCCCGATGCACACCTTGAAACTGATTATTACACAAGGTTTGAGTTATTGCAGATGATTGTGCGCGCCTTGCATAAGTCACTTGGAACTCCTTGCAAAGGGGAAGTTTCGTGCTATCTCTTCAGAGCTTTGGACCCGAAACAGATCTCGTCAATGCACTCCTTGTGTTTTGTGTGCACACCTTGCACCAATTCAACAGAAAAGAAACAATTGAAACTTATACTAACATTCACAGTTCCATCTACTCGTAACGAAATTCACTCATTCATGAAAACACAATAATAATGAATCAAAAATAATGTCCACACCATGCATTGGTTCAATTTTCCTTGGTTATTTTCATTCAAAAGTAAAAATGGCTATAGCTATAATCAAAACAACAACTAAAACTCAAAAATATCCTACTAACTTGCAACAACCTCATTTGGGTGTACAAAACCTCTATTTTTCTTCGAGGTTCCTTAGGGTCCCCCCCGACTACTTGTTTACTCCAAAACCTAACCTAACGACTATATTAGTTCAATCACATTCTAGAGAAGGAGTGGAAACTCCCACTTCGATCGCGATCGTTCAAGTGTGATTCAAAATATTTTCTGCCACTGAGTTTAGAAGTGCTTCAAAATATTCGTTGTAAATGCGAACGTTGAGATTCCAAAAAGATTCCCAGGCATTGGGTGGTCCTACATCACATACCAATATGTGTCTTTTTTTCCCTGATGGAGGATAAATTGGGCCTATGATGTCCATGTTTCACTTATCAAATGATTCCAATGATACTTGGGGTTGTAAATAAATCTCACTCCTCTTTGTAGATTTTCCCATTCTTTGAAATTCACCACAATGTGAAGTGTATTGTTGAGCATCTCTAAGTAGGGTTGGCCAATGATATACAACTTATAAGATATTGTAATACCTTCCTTTTTTCATAATTTCCACCACATGATTCATCATGACAATCATGGAGGATGTCATGTAATTCATCTTCTCTTTAGCATATCCTCAATATTTGGCCTGGGAAAAATTTGAATAGATAACCAACTAACCAAGTATAGTATGGACTCCTCCAAACAGTCTTTCACATCTCCCTGTAGGAGAAATGTTGATTGAACTTCCCCGTTGTCAAATAATTTGGTATATCAAGAAACCAAGGATTTTTTGTTGATATCGAAAATAAGTGCTCATTTGGAAACCAATCATCAATCATGTCTTCTCTATATGGAATAATTAACTGGTACAAAAAATATGCAACTACATTTTTCTTTCTAGGCTTATCAAGAGTAGTTAGATAAAAAAAAATTAATAACAAAAGTCATCTAATTAAAAATATTTATGTGGTTGGGGTTTTCATGATTGATCGGAATGGCCACAGTTTTTTCAATAGACTGTCAACATTTCAGATCAAAATCAGGATCCATCTTCAGGACATTGAGCCTGGGTTCAGATGATGAGAAGAGTTGGTTTTAAATACTAGAGTTGAGGTGATATCTAGGTGTCGGCTAGGTTATTTGGTAAATTTCTTTTTTAGTGTGATTAAGTTTTATTAGGGTTTTGTTTTATTTTGTCTTAAGATTATTTTAAATTATTATTAAATCAATGTTTATTGATTTTAGTTTTAATTAACTAGAATCTAGGTAATTAGTAGGGTTTATTTTTAGGTATTAAGTAGATTATTAAGTTATTTTAGGGTTTGCTTATTATTGTTATTTAGGGTTTAATGTTTCTTTAAAAGTTTTTTATTAATTTTAGGAATTAAAACTTAGTTATAATCAACTATGTCTATAATATTATAGCTATAAAGATTTAAAGGTTCTTAATAAGTTATGTTGAGCTAGGTTGGTTTTAATTTTATTGTTTAAGATTATGACCAATTCTATTCCTAAGCCTTTTAATATTCTTTAACGAGAATTTTTATTTTAAAAAGTGTTTTATATTCGAGAGTGATTTCTAATTAGGTGGGGTTATTGATAAAATTGGGTTTAATGAATTAATCTTAAGATTGAGATAGTATTTATCAATGATTATTATTGTTTATTATGAATCAAAGGGAGCCAGTTTTCGCTTAGTTCTAACCCACTATCTCTGTTCAAGTTGCTAGGATGTTTACAGATTTCAATGGCTTCTCTAACACGCTGTTTAAAGAGGTGATTTTCTTTGGCAAGGATTTTGGTGTCTTTTAGGCGGATATGGTGTCTTGTGTTAAGGGAGTGTTCATCTAGGGCATAGGTGTGGATGCATTCATTCTTAATGTCATCTCCGTTCTTTTATCCTAATCTAGAAGGAGCAATCAGTTTCACCGATGTAGCATTTTCCACATGAGCACTCTATTTTATAGATTCCTTTACCTTTGTGAGGGTCGATTTTGTCTTTGACGGATCTCATATTATGTTTGATGGCTTCAAGTGGTTTGAAGGAGGTCTTAATCTCTTTTTGGATAAGGACTCTTGCAATCTTATCAGTCACTCCTTGGATGTAAGGGAGGCAGACATCTCTATTAGGGTCTGTTCTTTTGGGACAGTGAACTTATTGCGTGTTTTTTCTAGGGCTATGTTTATTGCATTCTTAATGTCTTTGTGTTTATAACCTATGTTCTTAAAAGTCTTGGTAAGGTGATCTGTTTCTTTATCTAGGTGTGCTTCATCAAATATTCTTATGGCTCTAGTGGCTAAAGTTTTTAGCACACCTATTTTCTGGTTGGGGTGGTGATGGGAGTTTGTGTGGAGATAGTTCTCAGTGTGAGTCTTTTTTCTATAAACCACATGTCCTAGATCCCCATTACTTTTCCTCTTGATAAGAACGTCTAGAAAGGGGATTCTATCATTCTCTTCGAGTTCCATTGTGAATTTTATTTCTTTGGATATGTTGTTTAGGTGTTGAAATAAATTTTATAATTCTTTTTTCCCATGGGGCCAGAGAACATTGGTGTCATCAA
Organism: Picea engelmannii; assembly: GCA_009831015.1. Taxonomy (NCBI): domain Eukaryota; kingdom Viridiplantae; phylum Streptophyta; class Pinopsida; order Pinales; family Pinaceae; genus Picea; species Picea engelmannii. The sequence continues at coordinate 384,679 of ML799470.1, read as the reverse complement.
AAAATATTTTCCACCTTAAAGGTTTTAGGGGAAAGGATTCCAAGGCTCTCTTTTCAAAATTTTCCATGAAAAGGTTAGCAACAATGGGGGACAATGGGGAGCCCATTTCTACGCCACTGGTTTGTTCATAGAATTCTCCTTGATAACTAAAGAAAGTGGAGCGAAAGAAGACCTTGGCTAGGTTAGTTGTTTCTGGGTCAGTGACTTTTTTGATAATTTGGATAGCTTCATCTAAAGGGATTTTGGTGAAAAGGGAGACTACGTCAAAACTTATGAGGGTTTCATGAACCCTTACTTTTTCATTTTTAATGATTTTAATAAATTCATTGGAGTCTTTAATGAAAGAGTTAGTGTGGCCTACCAAGGGGTTAAGGATCTTGGCTACATGTTTATCTAGCTCATAGGTTGGTGAGCCTATGTTATTCACTATGGGTCTAAGAGGAATATCTTCTTTGTGAATTTTTGGTAGACCGTAGATTCTTGGGGTGATCTCATTGTTTTGGGTTAAACGTTTCTTATTTCTTTTGTCTAGGTTGGAGCTGTTGATGGCATTCTTTACTTGCCTTATAATCTTCTTAATAGGGTTGCAGTTAAGTTTTCTATAGTTTCCACTCTGAGAAAGGTGTTAATTCATTTTCCTATTATAATCATTAAGGTTCATGAGGACACTGGAACCACCTTTGTCTGCCCTAAGGATCACCAATTTTTTATCGTTTCTTAAGTTCTTTAAGGTTGCGCGCTCTTCTTTACTCAAATTTCTTTTTGGAGGTTTAGCTTTGCGCAGAATAACTGAACAGTCTTGGCGTATTAGCTCTTTTTCTTCATCGATGAGGTATTGTATGCTATCCTCTATGCAATATATAATATTATCAATGGGTATGGAAGTTAGGGAGACGGAGAAATTAATTCCTTTCTCCAATACGCCCATCTCCGCTTTGTTTAGTGCACGCGTAGATAGGTTTACCATCATCATTGCATTGGTATTTTTGTTGTTGTTTTCAGTATTGAGTAACTGTTCTAGCTTGGAGGCATGCATGTTCTTAGCTTCTAAATAACTCTTGCCAGCTTTCATGGCTACAATGGCATCCACTATTTTCCAAAGTTCGGGCGTCACAACTTGCGCTAGTTTCACATGGAATATGAGAACATTTTTGGATAGGTGTTCCAGATTACACATGTTCTTTCTAATTTCTCCTTTAACATTGGATAACCCTAGTCTGGAGAAGGTTGCGTTGTTCCATTTTTTTCTGGTTTTGTGTTGGATCTGAGCGAATTTGGGGAGCACGTTTTTATCCCTACATTTTTTAAGAAATTCCAGATTTTCCACTCTTCTGTTTATCTTCACCCGAAGATTTTCTAAAACGCGAATTTCGTCCAGAGTCTCCCTACCATATAGGGAAATAATCTGATTAAAAAGATTTCTGTTGTTGGGGTTTTCATGATTGATCGGAATGGCCACAATTTTTTCAATAGACTGTCGACGTTTCGGATCCAAATCAAGATCCATCTTTAGGACATTGAGCCTAGGTTCAGATGATGAGAAGAGTTGGTTTTAAATACTAGAGTTGAGGTGAAATATAGGTGTCGGCTAGGTTATTTGGTAAATTTCTTTTTTAGTGTGATTAAAATGGATCCTAATTTGGATTTGAAATGTTGACATTTTATTGACAAAACTGTGGCCATTCCGATCAATCATGAAAAGTCATCTAATCGTTCTACCATTTATGTCAGGTTTGTTCATCAAGTATCTAATGGTGGCATGATTTGTATGTACAAAAAATATATACCCTGTAACATAGTGTCCCAATTTATTGAGAGCATGGACTTCTACTAGAAGTTCATTTTCTGTAATAATGTAGTTGATTTCTACTCCAACCAATTTTTTACTTACGAAATAAATTTCATAAGGTTTTTTATCTTCATCTTGTCCTAAGACTTCTCCTACATACTTTTCTAATGTATTATCATGAATGTGAAATGGGAGAGCCTAATTGGGACCTTGTAGCACAGGAGAAGTTGAGAGTTTATCTTTTATTGCTTCAAAAGCTTGTTGGTAGTTTAGAATCAAGCAATAATATACATCCTTAGATAATAGTGTAAACATGGGAGAAGGTATATTACTAAAATCTTTGATCAACCTATTGTAATATCCTGCATGTCCAAGAAAACTTATGATATCCTTTGGTTTCAGAGGTTTAGGAAGTAGGGTGATGATTTGGTTTTGTTTTTTTATAATTCAATCCCCCTCGAGGATAGGTGGTGTCCTAACGAAATCCCTTCATTCATAATCATATTTGATTTTTCATAGCTAAGGGACAAGTTCATTTCTCTACATCTTTGGAGAACCTTATCTAGATTTTCTAAGGCCTCATCAAAATAATTTCCATAAGGGGTAAATTCATCCATGTATATCTCAACTTTATCATGAATGAGTTTTGAAAATTTGCTGAGAATTTATCTTTGGAAAGTAGTTGGGGAAATATATAGGTTGAATGGTAATACTTTGTAGGAAAATGTACCCCAGGAAAAAGTAAAGGTGGTTTTGTCCCGATCTTCAGGACTGATCTAAATTTAGTTGTATATACTAAATCCATCTATGAATGAAAAGAATTCCTTCCCAGATAAGACATCCAAGACTTGGTCAATAAAGGGCAAGGGGAAATGGTACTTTCTGGTAGCCTTGTTTAACTCTCAGTAATCCACACATATAATCCATTTCCAACTATTCTTTGGAACAATAACCAGAGGGGAGACCCATTCACTATTTGATAATGGATATATGAATCCAACATCCACCATCTTTTTAAGTTCTTGTTTAACTATGTCTTTAATTATAAGGTTCATCCTCCTTTAGGGTTGCCTAATAGGTTTGAAGTCCTTCTTGATATAGACATGGTGAGTACAAATAGAAGGATCAATTCCTTTCATGTCTTTATAATCCCATGCAAAATATTCAACATTTATTTTCAACACATCTAGTAACTTTTGTTCTTGCTGACTAGTAATTTTGTTATTGATTTTGAGAGTTTTTTTGGGGATGATCTCTATAGTTTTGACTATTGGATATTCTATATTAGCAGTGAACAAATCTATCCATAATTCTTTATTATTTTCAGAAAAAAAAAAAATAGATCTATTATCATCATTTATCCTTCTCTTTTCACATAAGCCGGATATTGGTTTTGCAGAAAATTTTCAAAGAAAGTGTCCTCATCAATTATGGTATTTGTTAGAGATGTGTTTACAGTGTGGATGGGATATGCACTTTCTTGTGTTTTATCTTCCTCTTCCACCCACATAGGAAGGTTTTCTATTAACAAAGTTTGCGCAGGAGGGTATAAAGATTTTTTTTTTTGGGAATGGGCAACAGTTATAGTCATGTTTCCCGCCCTACAACCAATATATGCATATGTTGTGTCCATCCAAGGCCTTCCCAAAATGAGAGGGTACCCATTGAATCGAGACTCGGTTTTAAGGACTCATAAGTCAGTAGGGTACTCCCAAGAATCAATAGAGATTATAAAATCTTTTATTATCCGTTTAGGTTTGACCGTGGATCTGTTTGCAAGATAAAGGACAGTGGGAGTATCTTTCAAGGGTCCTCGAAGGTTTAGTTTTAGCATAGTATATTTCTTCATAAAATTTATGGCTTCCGCTAAATCAATAAGAGTATTTTGGATCAAGGTTTTTTTGATGTGAACATTCACTACGAGGCTTCCTGGATCTAATTATTTAGATATAATTAACTTCCCAAACATAAGGCCAACTAGTTGTCCTATAACATTTATGGTGGGGGTATCTTTCATTTTCCTCCCTGGCCTTCTAATGCAATCTTATTTGATAAATGTTATTTTTGTACACAAACTCTTGAGTTCTTCTAAAAGTTCCTTCTCTTCATATGTATACATTTTCTTTTCACTTAATATTTCACGATGAGGATTTTGTGGTTGAGGGTAGGTAATATATTATTTCTTAGATTCTACATCTTATATGATCTTTGGTTGTTGTTGTAAGATATTTATTGATCTAAGATTGATCTCTTGTACTTTTAAGGAATAATTTTGATAAGTTGTTTCACCATTTTTTATAGGTTGGACTTGTTGGTTATTTGGATTTAGAGAAGACTGAGTAGGTAAATGAGGTTTTTTTGGAGGAACATTGTTTTGATTAGTGTTATTGGGTTCAGGAGGAGGAGGAACTACTATAGGGTTCTGAAAATTTTGTGGCCTCCATCCTTGTGGAGGTTAAATCCAGTGATGGTTCTTATTTTGTTGCATGCTAGGAAAAGATTGGTATGGGGGAAGAATTGGAGGCCCTAGATATTTCCAAGGATTTGGGTTTGTCCAAGGATATGTATTAACCATGGTTGAGGAGAAATTTGAGTATTATATGCACCAAAATTATGAGCAAGATTGAAATGAAAACTTGTTTGGAAGGGTATTCGTGATTTAGGCCTCCTTTGATTGATGAAGTGTAGTGATTCCACATTCTCCTCTACTCCTCGAAATGTATCTTTAAATAATGGCAAAAAAAGGCATGTGTTAGTTGGATGATTTTCTTCAAAAAGACCTCAAACATCTATAAGGTCTAGAGGGAACTCATTTCTAGGATGCTTTTTAGTTCATTTAGGAAAATAAACAACAAATTCCTTCTCTAATTCCTCCCGTTTCTTTTTTATCTGCATAATATCCATTTGCATGACTAAATAATGAAAAATATCATTTTTCATATCTTATATTAACCCTCCTAATAATTATTTATATGGGATGTAGGGTTATAAGATTGAGATACCAAACCTCTAATAGTCTAACTGATATATATATCCATTGGATAGGAGATTAAATGTATCCATCATATATTCTCTTAACCCTCTGAGCAATGTAAGTTTGAGTGATTCTTCATCCAAAGTACAGTTCTGAGTTGTCTTGTAGCTTAGTTGAAATCTCTCTTCAAAGTATTCTAGAGATTCATCGGGCCCTTGTATAATTCTTAAAATCCCATCCCTTGTGTCTCTTTCTCAACAATAGTCTTTATATCTCTCACCAAAGATATTTTTCATTTGATCCCAATTGTGATACTATTTCCCTCCAGGCTCATAAACCATCATAGAGATGAATTCTTCAAGGTAGAAGAAAAAGTTTGATCTTATGTTCATCAATAGTATAATCATATGTCCTACATAAAATTGCAAACTCAAACAATACAGTGTCAATATCATCAAAAATAAGTCCGTGAAAATGCGGTAATGCAGAAGGATTAATATTTTTCATCTTCACTTCTCCATTGGATTCTTGAATTGGGAGTTCAAATATCTCTTCTTCACCAACCATATCATTAGGTGAGGGAGATTGTCCTTTTGAAATATTTTCAAAATCTTTAGCTTCGCTTTCCAAGAAACTTTCAAGTGTTTCAGTACCAATCTTTGGATTGCTTGGACCTATTTTTGAGGTGGGGGTTTTTGGGGAAAAAATCCCTTTCCTATATTTAGGTGTAGTCATTCATAAAACTAAAAAGAAAGTGAAAACAACTTTTTTATTTTATTTTATATAATGAAAAAGAGTGTGATAAGGAGCTATCAATACTCACATGAAGTGAAATCACTTTGGTTGTTATAATACATAAATTATATAGTGATTATGGCCTTATGACTCAAGTATCCTTTCTACGTCTCTAGGTCACACAAAGGAAAGAAAAAAAATGAAAATGATATGCAAAATTTAGCCCCTCCCTAACAATAGTGCCAAAACGTGATGGCCCTAGGAATAGAAACAATAATATTGTTGTATCCTTGGATTATTACTTTAATTTTCCAACTTGGGGTTTAAAAAAACTTAATAGATGTTATACAATGTGTATGCAGTATGCACTTGTCGATAGTAAAGGTATGAGATTGATCAAAGGTTGAAATGCATGAATTGGTGCAGAAATTGAGCTAATAGAAAGAAACTCTAAATTATTTCTTGAAGGAGAACAAACAAATATGAATGTACAATTAATTCTATATTGAAAAAATGAAATATAGTCTAATGAAGAGAAGCAAAGAATGCAAAAATATGAAGATCACAACAGAAGATGAATGTATTCTAGTGCATAACAAAATTGAAATTAAAGAGATGTTGAATTGATGCTTGAATAAAACAAACTACATAATGTTTAATCCTTTGATCATGACAACCATATATTGTTTTATTGTTTATTTATGTTTTCATGAAAATAATACTAAGATAAAATTGTCCTACAAGAGGTTTCTATAGGAACTGCACAATTTCTATAGGAAGTGTGCAGTTTCTATAGGAAACTCCTACAAGAATCCAAAATGAGGCCTAAAAAGGTAGTTTGAGTATTTACAAGAATCAACAAATATAGAATATAAATAAATGACATGGATTTGAAGTTCTTGGCCTTGGGAGGCACCTAAGAGTGCTCCAAAAGACTATTGAACATTTCTATAGGATGCCTACTGTAACTAACTAGTCAGTGATAATCTTGACATAAACTAAACTTAATTATGAAAAACTATATTAAGATTCAGAATATAATGAAATGTTATCTAATCACTAATTAACATGCATGAAAACTACAAAAATTATAATAGGGTCCTTGAGCCCTCTTGAGTGGGCCCTACCCAAGAAGCACAAGGAACCTTGAGAAAACTATAATAATTTGAAATCAAAGCCATATTTATTCCATTAACATCAGTAGTACATCATGTAACACCCCTCCTAGCCAAGGACATCTACTCAGTCAACCGGTG